>CAUZXS010000435.1:15000-32500 GCA_963585895.1 Sepioteuthis lessoniana
ACACTTGCGCGCCAACGATAATTGGTATTCGGGTCATCTTTATGTTTCACTGCATTTTTGAAATATGTAAGTATTCTAATAACTTTTGGATTTCTTTCATTTCACTCTGTAGTTCGCTGGAATAGCAAAATCAACTAAATAACAAGTTACTTTATTCTTGTTTATCTCTAGTTTTATCTTGAGGTTTTTCTTTGAAGTTTGTGTGATCGTAATTCTCATGAGGTTTCCAGGACTTTTTTAAAGGGTTCAAGCTGATTTCAATAGCTCTGTGGTCTGGATAGTATCGATTCATTCTCTCTTCACCAGCTTCCACAGTTCCTTTTCCAGGCCTTTTTTAGACAGTTCGAAGGGTCGCAACTACAATGGCTCTCATCGTCACCTTTATGTTCCACAACATTTTTATATACCTGGTAATATTCAGGTTGTTGTCAATCTTTTCATCTGTTATTTTCAATCTATTTTCCTGGAACGGCAAAATTTACAAGATAAGAAATTATCTTATTTTTAATATTTAATTATAGTCTTCGGGTCAGGATTGAAGGATTCGTTTCAACCTCAAAGTCCTAGGGAATTTAATCTTTATTTTATGAAATTTTCAAACTCTTAGTAACTAGTTGTGCCCGTAATCTACCGGACAACAAGTCTTCGCAGATCTCCTGTGGTCTTCTGAACACTCTAGCCAATCCCAGCTATGCTGTGTTATGGACGGTCTAATTCTTTCTTTGATTGTCAGTTCCATTAGATTTATTAGAACGTTCGTTGAGTTTGTTCCAAGAATTATTTTCCCTCGAAGCGAGTTTTTCTCCCTGATTTTAAGTGGTGGTATTTCACTGCGGTCAAGTTGAAAGCAAGTTACCTTTGGCCTCTTGGACGCTTTTAAGTATTCTAGCTAATTTTAATTGTCCTGGTATCTTGATGGTCTCGATTATTCTGCTTATTTCAAGTTTTCTAAGACTCTGTTCCAGGATTTTGGTGTGGATCCTCGTTCCAAGGGCACCTACAATTGGTAATTACTATCATTATGAGAGCTTTTCATACAAACCTGAACTTGAGTCTGAGCGACAAAAAATCTCCTCGGGTCTCCAAAACTCTTCTAAATATATTAACAACATTGAGTAGTACGGTACTGTTGATGGCTTCAATTCTTCCTCTAATTTTAAGTTCATTGAATCTCTTTTACAGGTTCCTGGTGCCCCGTCTACGGTTGGAATTACTGTCACTTTAATAATCCTCAAATTTTTCAGCTCTCTGGCAAGTTCCTGGTATTTCTCTTGATTTTTGCATTCTTTTCACCTACGCTCAGCAAAATCCATGGCAAATTCTTTTATCTTGTTAATAAATATCGAACTTGTGCTATCGTCTAAATTGGATGATCCGGTTGGATCTCAAAATCCCTGAGATTTTTTAATGTTTCCTTTTTAGATAATGTTACCTAAGTTTTTCATATCTGCGTTAGCTTGTAATCTTTCACTGGATTCTGAGATACATCTAGTTTCCTCAGGTTTCCAGCACTCTTCTCAGTAGTTTGACCGATCTTAACAATAATGGTGTTTGGATGGCGTCGGCTCGTTCTCTGATTTCTAACCCCTCCAAATCCCATACAAAACCCTTGAGGATTGTTTAGAGCGCAGAAATTGCTATTGGTATCACTGATATGTTCTCTTTAACTTCATATTCCATAGTTTTTTTTTTAGTTCTCTGGCTTGGTCAAAGTATTTGTCACTATTTTAGCTTTCTTTCCGTTTCACTCTGTCGTCCGCCTGGACGGCGAAGTCCACTATTCGCGGGTTTTTATTTATTTATTTATTTATTTATTTATTTTTTATTTTTTATTTTTTGCTGTAAGCTATCTCTAGGTCTAGTCATCTGGCCATGGTTTGGTGATCCGTTTGTATTTTGGAATCCCAGATAATTTGATGCGTCTCCTTCTCCTGGAAAGATTCTGATTTGTGCATATGTTATTATTATTATTATTATTATTTTGTTTGTGTGCTGTATTTTCCCCGCCCTAATGGCTGAAATGGCTGATCACTCCTGACATAGCATTTAATGAACATCTTTGGAAACATATTTTGTCTAAAAGGAAATTACTTGCTTTGTAATATTGACCGTTGTTCAATTGCCTGGTTGTAGTTGATTTTTAAACGATATGTTATCATAACTGATTCACTCGATCCTAAAACCAAGCACGACTTTTACAAGATTATATATGACATTTTCACATAATACATCCTTACAAACATTCGTATAAATGCTAATTTATACTCCACATTTTAATTTAAAGAAAGCATAAATTACCTTTGTGAGGGAAAATAAAAAAAAGAAAAACATACGTGTAATAAAATTAATTCTCGTCTCTACAATATACGCAAATGGGATGGACCTTGTTTGATATGTCAATTTGAATCTTGAATAATGCTTTTCTTTTCCTGTCGTATATTTGTTGCATTCCATACGTCCTTACAGGCTACGTACATGAGCAAGTGACAATGAGAATGACGAATCAGATAAAAGTATTAGAGCAAAAGGACCACACAGTCACACTTCAACCCATAATTCGTCTGATTGCCGCAACTGTCGTTTTGTTAGGGTTTGGTCTCTTGTCGCTTTTGTTAAAGAGAATAATTGAAACTTAATTCGACCTGAGATTTACGGTGAGGAACAATAAAGATTTTGGTTTAACCTTTAGGTTTTTCCTCCCATGTTTCAGCAATTGGAGTCAATTTATTTCCACTTCAGGGATTTTCAAGACAGGTCCAATGGTGTATATGCTACAGACGCAGATACATGCAATTCTATCCCCCTCACTGTCTCTCCTTCCCTTCTTTCAGTATATATATGAGCGTGTTGGTATATATATATATATGGGGGGTAACTATCTTTAGAGATATTGTCCATACACACACACACACACACATACACACACATACACACACACACATACACACACACACACACACACATATATATATATACATGTGCGCGTGTGATGAAAAATATATTGAATTATTACAGATTCGTGATTAATTCTCGGCAAAATGAGACTAAAATAGTTTATTATTATTATTATTATTATTATTATTATTTACTCATTAGAGTTTTTCACATCAGAGTTAGCTGATGGTCTTTCACTGGAAATTGAGTGACAGCAAGTCTCCTCAAGTATCCACGACTCTTCTCAGTATTCTGGCCGTTCTTTGTAATGTTGTCGTTTGGATGGTCTCCTCTAGTCTTCTTATTTCCAAGTCCTCCAGTCCTTTTGATAATCCTTTAGTTACTGTACCAAAAGCACCAATCACAATTGGTATAGTTGTAACCTTCCACAGTTTTTCACTTCTCTTGCAAGGCCGAGGTATTTATCCTTCTTTTCAGATTCTTTCAGTTTTATTCTGTGGTTAGCCGGACAGCAAAAATTCTCTTTTTTTCTTGATTATTATAAGGTCTGGTCTTCTGGCCGAGATTTGGTGATCTGTCTTTCCGTCGATTTTTTTTTTTACATCAGCCTTAGCTGGAAGAGTTTTAATAGAGTCTGGGGGGCTGCAATCTGTTCAAGTGTTCAAGACTCATCTCATATATTATCCGACCTCAGCAATTCTTTATTCTGGATGGTCTCAAATCTCCCGCTGATTTCTAACGATTACAGTCCTCTTTCCAATTCATTGGGGACTCTTCCAAGCATACCGACTACAGTTTGTATCATCGTCCCCCATATTTTCTGCAGTTTGTTCTGTACAATGTCCAAGTATTATTATCATTATTATATGACAGAAAATTTTTGCTCACGTGCTCCAACTGGTAGTTTTTGACGAGTCTAAATTTTAGGAAATCATTATTATTATCGTTATTATACCATTACATTTTCACACACACACACACACACACACACACACACACACACACATATATATATATATATATATATACATTAAAATGCTAATCATTTAGATGTATTGCCTTTTTGGAAAAAATTCAGCTCAAATCGACATCATTTTGATGATTGGCTAGAGATAGAAAATTTCGCGCCTAATCCCTGGAGGACTATCTCCCAGTCGTCATGTTCTAAGAGGAATTAATTCATATTTATTCTCTGATGGATACTGGATTCTGCCGATTGAACAAGGGTATTTTTTGCATTTATCCTTGTCTAGCGGTGGAAACTCAATATTATCGCAATGCTCCCCGATGACAATTATCTAATCACAACTTTTTGGTGAGGTCACCATATTTCGGCCCCGTCACTAAGTTTGGACATCGTCTCATAAACAGTCTTATTCCTAGGCACTAGCAACGATGGGAATCACTTTGTTATAACTGGTTTGCTCATTAACTGCTAGCCTGCACTGAGGTGAATTTCGGGAGAGTCCCCGTAGCATTGTCGTAAACCTGTTTGATTACCACATTGTATTAATCGTGTTCGAACCCCAATTGTGCTACTATGTTCAGTTTGGGACAAATACCTCAGGGAAAAGTATGAAAAACCTTATCCTCCCAGCTATTGGTTAAATTATTCCATTACCATTCTTGTACAAAGATGGTTTGGCATTAAATGACCAAAGAAGTTTGATATGCCCTTAAACAAAGAAACCAAACCAAACCAAACCAAACCTAAAGCAACTTTTTATATCTTTTCATTGGTTCACTGAATATCTGCACGATTTCAGCTTCTTTTTCTTTGCTATATCAAATTTTGACCAATTACCTTACACCTTTAAATCAATATAAATGAAGACTTTCTGCTTGTTGGCCTAAACTCATGTCCTCGCTTCCTAACCTCATCATCCCCCACCCCGAAAAAAATGGAATCACTGACAACAGCTGCTCACCGTGTATTCATCCGCGATGAATTTTGTAGTCACTTGACCATGTCACTCCACTGCTAACTTAATAGATATTAGTTTCTCTGCAATACGCTCCACAACCCGTAAAACCCAACAACCCTATCAAATTTTAGTAGCCTTTTCAGGTACATTACCCATGGTTGTGTAATTAAAGAACCAGCCAGTAGGAACTAAGTTCTATTCTTTATATTAGACACTCCTACGCCTTGTGGCATCTTAACATAACGTTTTTTCTTCGTTTTTTTTCCTTGTCTTTTTGTGTTAATATAAATGTAACAGTTTTCCTTATTTTTCTTTCTCTTCTACCCCAACCCTAATTTCACTGCTCAACGTGTCTAGGCGTGTATATGCAATTACACCTTCTTATGCGTCATTTGTCTTGTGCTTTTAAACTGTATCTTCTTCTACCGATCATCTTACGTGCATAATTTGTTCCAACACAGATATGACATTTACTTCTGTGTTCTTTCTTCTTAGACTTCTTTTCTTTTTTCTTTTTTTTTTTTTTTCTAATTATACCCTTGATTTATTTTTCTGAATCATTTCATTTCTTGTTTACTAGATTTTCATTGGTTGATTATTGCATTTGAACAACTGTTGCAATTGACACCATCCGATCTACTATAGAAAACAGGTTCATCTTTGGTAATTTCACTATCTTGAGAATTTTCTTTCTTAATATTTTTCTTCCGTTAACATTCAATCTGTTGTTCTTATGTTGTTCTTCCCTTGTAATTTATTACAGTTTTATATTCTGCTTTTTTTCTTTATCTTCTCTTATATTTTTCGTTTTATGGACCACTCATTTTTCTCTTTATTTTTCTTCTTTCGAGTTCATTCAAGAGGTCCCTGTTGCATAGCTTTCTTCCCGTCATTTTTTAAAATTTCTTTTCCTTTTATTTTATTTTCATCATTCGTTCTTTCGAGTTTATTTTGATGTTAATATTTTTACTTTTCTTAGAATTTTTTTTTTCACATTTCTGTGAAAATTATTTTCCCATTTCTTTCTTTCTTTCTTTCTTTCTTTCTTTCATGTTTACCTTTTTTTCTGTCTGTCGTTCAAAATTTCTTCATTCGTTTTTATGGTCTCTAAAATTTTCTTTCCGTTATAATTTTCTTCCTTTCTTTCTGTTTTTGACTTTAGATAACGTACGGAGGTTGCTATGCCATTAAAAAAAAAAACAATTATTTCACTTTTTCTTTAATTCTTTATTTTACTTACTACATTGAAGTTTTTGTTTCTCTTCTCATCAATCTTTCGCATTCTTACTTTGCCACATGTCTTTGCCAGAACTAAACATTAGCAATTATCTATCCTCATAGCTCTTGGAAATATTTTTCTGCTTCTGTTGGTGCTTAAATCAAAATAATATCACAAATACAAGAACTTTCTGATGAACGCAAGACTGCTGACGAGAAAAGGATAATCATGTACGTTACTTTTTATTTAACGGCATATGCAATCAAAAGCTTAGATTTAAGGACGAAATTCTTGTGGCTGAGCAGTCCATGATCCAGCAGCCAAATTGGTCACGTGACCACTACGACATTTGCTAGGTTAGATGGGCCGTTAGAAATCGCCCAATCCGATCAGTTGGCTATTCATATTCAGTTCTATTACCTATATAAATGTCTCACCCAAATTCTTCAAATTGCTCTTGTCGCAAAAAAGCACCTAACCCTGTTCATGTTAAAGGTGCAAGAAGATGGTGGCTGAGAGTCAATCGTGTTGAGAAAAAACAAGATTTTCCATACACTTTCCATACACTTCGGTGTAGTAGCTATTGAAAAAGGAGGCTTCCAGACGCCCTCGACTACGGTCGCCAACTTTATATATATATATATATATATATATATATATATATATATACATATATACCAGTATTTGGCATTAAAAAGTTCACAACGTTTGATAAGCCATAAAACACCACAAAATAAAAGCATCAATTTGTTTAAAAATTATATATATATATATATATATATATATATAAACAGGATTTGGTGTTAAATAACCCACAAAATATTATATGCCATAAAACACCATATATATATATATATATATATATATATATATATATATATATATATATATATATATAAACTTATGAGGACATTGTGTTCTATTGTAACAACCTTCCATGAAGATAAATATGTTTCTATTTAGAAAGAAATTACAAATTATAGTTTCTCTTAGATATTATGGTATGGAGAATTTAGATGATAAAATAATGGCATTCACCGTGATCACATCAACAAAAAATTACATCATTGATGAATATTCTACTTTACTTAGGACTAATGCCTTTCTGAAATGCATGAACATGTGTCTTTTTTCTCAGAGATCCAGATAAGTTGTTAGGGTGACTTAAGTCTTTAATCTTGGTAAAGCAACCAGTCGAGAAGGAAAATACTAAATACAAACCAGATCTAAATAAGTTGGCTGACCATTGGCAAGGTTGACCCAGAGACTCACGGTTATATAGCTACTTTGTCGAGGTGTAGGAGAGGGCGTTACTATTTTCCATCAATTGCTACACTTACCCTTGATCCGTATTCTATAATGCTGAGCGTTATGTAAGGAGGCATCAAGAACCATTCTCTGAGTCTTTGGTATGACTCGCTCTGGGATTGAATTCTGTTTTCCCTGGCTATTAGTAAACACTCCAACCATTATGCCAACTGACCAGTCTAGAGTTACTCCACTTGAAAAATTACCTTTTGTTGCAAGCTATCCACAGAGGAAGATTTTCATGAATTATTCACTAGTAAATTGGGTTGGAAATCTCTTTATTTTTTAAAATTAGAGCATATCAGATATATTGGTATGCTGTCCTATTCTTTCGATGAGACCAGAAATTGTATATATATATATATATATATATATATTTACACACACACACACACACACACACACACACACACACACACACATATATATATATATATATATATATATATAGTCAGTCTTTGTTAATAAGCATATATTGCCTACCATATACTTGTATAGTGTTGTCCTTGTTACAATGGTTACTTGATCAACCTTCGGGTATTATTTAATAACAGAGCTGTCCTTATAGAAGAATAGTAATGATACTATTTAACCCATAACTGATGGATTAAGGGTTCACCCCTTTCTTGGGGATATTAATCTGAAAGTGGAGGTCGTATCTCGATTAGAGTTCGAACTCGCGTACGACGATTCACCATGGTTAAAATGACGCACAAACTTAGATATGTTTGGTCAGAAAAGAAAGATAGAAAGAATACGAGACTCACTAAAATAATCCAAAGCTGACCATCTGACTTTTATAATCGTCTTATTACATCTATATCTGTATGTCGGGGTATTTGTGTATGGGTGTGTGCGTAAAAACTATACTATTTATATTCCTAATGAACGTACATATAAACTAATATATTCATTTTGCCTTGATTCAAATATCTGTTTTGGTAGCAAGAAAAATTTAGTTGTAATTTCAAAATCGTTGAAAATGCAAACTTAAGTTGATCAAAGAGGTTCTCTAAAAATACTTGGGAGAAAACGAAACTTGTTCTGCATGTTGAGGCATACATCTATGATTCTGTTATTTTTTTATTGTATTACACACGTTTATCATCATCTACTCTCACTGACAACACGGAGTCCCCTGATTCTATCTCGCCATCGGTCCAATTTTTTTACTCTTTGGTATCACTTAGCCTGGGATTGAACTCTGGTCTCCCAGACCATTGGTAAACACTCTAAACATTACGGCAATATATACGCACGCACACACACACACATACACACACATATATATATATATATATATATATATATATATATAAATTACTTTTATGAATTATATTATTGTATAATCAAAGACTGTTCATTATTGCTGATTAAACATATAGATCTCATCTGAGGTAATAGATATATGGAGCCATTAGAGCTTAAGGACTCTAAGTTTCTAAGTTTCTCGCCAATCGTATCATCGCCAGTTGATTATTTGATTTGTTCTTATAAATGCATAGGCGAGAAACTTTTTTGTCACCAACACCGTTGACTGTGCCTACGCTATCCTAGCATGTATATATAATATTCTAGTGTTTAATATAATAAAAATAATATTAATAATTTTACTGATGAAGTTGAGGGTCTATATTTTTCAAGAAAAGAATGAGGAAGAGAACCATCGAAAATAACGTCCACGCATCGATACAACGACTCGAAGAATATATAAAAAAGCACGGAGGGAGACTGATTACTGCCACCAGAAACAATACAGACAACACGAGGACCAAAAGAACAAAAATAGCTCGAAAACCAAAATGGGAAGAAAAACAACTGTGTGGACGTTTTAAGCGAAGTCTCACACGAGAAATCTTGGACCTGGCAAAGAAAAGGGAAACTTTAAGAGAGAAACTGAATCTCTTCTTATAGTAGCAGAAAACAACGCTATAAGGGCCAGTTATATCAAAGCAAGAATAGACAAGACGCGACAAAATAGCGAATACAGGTATGTGGTGACAGAGACGAAACGATCTATAGCATATTAAGCGAACGCAGCAAATTAGGGCAAAGGAGTATTAGACTTGACACGACTGGGTGGGTAAGGTCATACAGTGTGTCATATGAACAAATGGTATATGCACAACCTAGAATCCGTCCTGGATAATGAGACGCACAAAAGTCTCTGGAATTTGAAATACAAACGGATCATCTAATTTCAGCCACACATTGGCATGATGGTTAGAGTGTTCGCCAATGACCCTGGAGACCTGGGATCAATCTCAGGTCGAGTCATACCAAAGACTCAAAAATGGTACTTGATGCGTCCATACTTATTATTCAGCATTATAAGGTAAGGATCAAGGGTAAAGTGGAGAACAGACGACCCCATCGATTCAATAAATGACGTAGTTCGCAGTTCCGTCAAGGTTCCTGAGTTCGACAAACACCTGAAGAAGGCCGGAGGACATATCGACCGAAACGTTGTGGAAATAACAATGAAGATGAAGACAATAGTCCAAAAATCCTTAATGATAAAAAAATTGTGTAAGAAATTTAGATTTGACCATATGAACAACCCAACATCTGTCCTGAAGAATCATCATCATCATCCTGTCGTGCTGGTAGCACGGATATCCCTGACCCTCTCTTGCAACTTTTCCCAATCGTTCATCGCCTCTGGCTGGTTTTCTGGGCTACATCCCGTATCCTCACATAGTTGCTGAATGTATGTTCGTGCTGGTCGTTCTGCTTTTGCTCGGCCATATGTGGGGGTCTATAAGAGTACATCACTTATCGTCCCTGCTTCTCCAGCAGTGTACTGCATATCTGGGATTTTGAGATACAGACTGAACCGCTTTATATCAGCCAGACAACCAGACCTTATAATAATCAACCAAAAAAATAAAAAGAGATCTTGCAAAATTGTGAACTTCACTGTCATGGCTGACCACCGTGTAAAAATAAAAGAAGAATAAATACCTCGAGCTTACTAGAGAACTTAAAAAAACATGGAACATGAATGTGACGTTCATACTAATTATAATTACAGTCACTAAAGGACTAATAAAGGGACAAGAGGACTTGGAAATTAAAGGACAAGTTGAGACCATCCAAACTACTTCATTACAGAGACAGGATATTGAGAATAGTCCTGGAGACTTGAGGAGACTTGCTGTCTCTAAAAGTTTACCGAAAGGCCATCGGCTAACGCTGATGTTAAAAACTCTTTAATAATAATGGTAATAATAATAATCTAGATTTGATGCAATATTGAGTCAAAATGAGCTTTGTTTAAGAAATAAGTTTTATGCAGTCAGAAAAATTATACTGTATTCTTGTAAACGAAACAAATTAAAAATCAAAATCGCTTAACGAAAAAAAAAAAAAAAATCCAAAAAACTTCACATTTCCATGTTTTTGTCAAGGACGTGATGACCATTATTAGCATTATAGACAGTTTACTCATGAACTAAATATTTTGTGACTTGTTAGAAAACTTTTCTTATAAATTATATTGAGAAAGTACTGAAGAGAATGAATTCAACATCTCAAACGAAAGTTTATATTCTAAGATCATGTCGTGCAATTGACGAGATGATAATATACCGATCGCATAAAGTGTCTTTTTTTCCTGAATGATTGTCGCAACCCAAAGTAGAATAAACTGAGGAAATCGAATCACTTTGTTCAGTAATTCTAAGGAAGGATTCCCGTACTTTTGATTGTTCAATAACAAACTTTAAATCCTCCTTGAATCGCGTCATCGGAGCAATTTAAGTGTAGAACCTATTAAATATGTAACAGAGATTATCGTAATGGTTTTCACACTTATTTCAAAGTATGAATGAAATACAAAATTGGATCGTCGATATTTTACTTTGTAACAATTACATTTGACCAGTTTACTAATTTAAACAATTTACTGAGAGGATTGTGATTTGTTCCTTTTAAAATGTATTATTACTTTCTGAACGTCCATTACTTTTTCATCTTTTACTGTTCCTGATTTTTTTTTATTGGGACACGCCACCATCTCAGCTATCCAATCTCTTCCATTTTACTCCCTTGTCTCCCACCACCATTTTCTCTTTCTTTTTTATCTTTTTACTCTGTCACATTTTTCTTCTTTCTGTTTGTTGAAGAGCAGAATTAGTAGCCTCTTTCTCATAATATTGGCAACCTGTACAGCGTTTTTGCTTTTTTTTTTACGACCTCCCATTCGTCAATACGTTCGTTGATCATTCACCGTTACGCTGTGAAGAATCACTGGCTTGGAAGAAAGCGACAAGAGCGTCTTCAATTCTTTTCTTCCTTCTTTCAGAGCGTTGGTTGCGGACGCGCCAGAGGCGGGAAAGTTGTTCGTTGGCCCTTGCAGTAATTTTTCTGCGTTGGCGTGCAGGAATATGGTTGTAATTTGGCCTGTTATCAGTTGACTTACTTTTATTCTTATTTACATTTTGAAATTCTTTTTCTTTTCTTTTTCTTCTTTTTTTTCTGATAGGGTTAGGCTTATGTGTCCGATAGAATTTACATTAGTTAAGGAATCGCTCTGTAAGTCAAGCATACCTAATTTTGTCAGGGTATGTCCCCTCATGTTATATATGACGTTACAGAGGGTAATATAGAAAAAAATGTATCCCTCCTCTCTTGCTGTCATTCTCACTCTGTGTATATTTGGATAAAGGTGCCTGAAGACAATTATAACGAAACTGCTGCATGTGTATGTGTGCATCTGAACACTGTATTGGGAATATATCTGAAGCTTATATGAAATCCTAAGTTACGCAAACTTCAGCAAAGCATAAATCAACTGGCATACATTAAGATAAAGAAAACCAATGATAGATAGATAGATAGATAGATATTAATAGAGAATCAAATAAACAGATTGAGATCGGCTGATGAACTAGATGAAACAGGTGGAACTAGCAGAAATAGATGAATGAACAGATTTAGCAAGGTATGAAATCTTTGTTTAATGACATCTCAAGATTCGTGAGTTATTTAAAGCCATAGCCAACTTTATAGTAGAACAGCAGTAAAACTGGGGTTATAAGGGGGTTCATACATTTCCCAAGGGTATTAGTCTAAAAGTAAACGTAATAGCCCGAATATAGCTTTGCAAAGTGAACACACACACACACACACACACACACACACACACACACACACACATATATATATATATATATATATATATATATATATATATATATATATATATATATAATTCATCTTTATCGGTGGGATGCGACACAATTGCTGCAAATAGAACTGATTGTTTGTATAAAATGGATATTGCATTAAATAAACTACAAAGGTTTATATGTCATAAAACCCATACAACCTTACAACCTAATTCAATCGGAATGAAAAATCAGGAAACTTGTATAATAATAATGGCAATAATAATGATAATCGTGGCAGTGATAATATACGGTCAGAACATAGGAAGGGGATTTGGCATCGAAAAATGGCCATGCTAATAGTGAGAAATGGAAAACGACATATGACGAAGAGAATAAAACTAGAAAATTTAGAAAAAAAATCAGAACGCTCGGAGAAAAGGAAATTTACAAATATTTAGGAATATTGGAAGTATTAAACAAGTAGAGATGAAAGAAAAATTATCAGTACAAGGACTGGATGACTTGGAAATGAGAGGACAAGTGGAGACCATCCAAACTACAAAATTGTTGAGATCGGTCATGAGAAGAGTCCTGGAGGCGCGAAGAAACTTGCTATCACTCAAAATCCAGTTAGAAACTATAATGATAATAAAAATAATTTTCCTGATAGCCTGTCGTCATCCTTTGAATGTTGGCTGTTCTTTTTTTAGGTGCACGAATGACGATTTAAGGAACCACTCTGATCAGAGACAAACACAGGACATGGACTTGAGAACACAACCAACTTGCACTACACTGTTATTTTAGGAACAACCCTATACAAAGAGGATATAGGGAAAGAATGATAGAAATCTAGCAAGAAAGCATTAGGTTTCAGACAAGAAGCCAAAGACTTGCTGACTAAGTAAGGAAAATAATTAAAAAAAGATTGGTTTTCTGACCATGAAATACTACAAATACACCAGAAAATAATGAACAAGTTTGTTATACACTATCAGACACACCAAGAATTGACAAACAAGAAATACCGAAATGAACCACTAACTTTGGAGCAAAGAAACGTCACACAACCAAACAACATACAACCAAACCACACAGAACAAACACAGATACAAGAACAAAAAATAAACTTTGAAAATTTAAAGTGAATTATGAACAGGGAAAGACTTCCTTACCATCACAAACAAACACAAATGGAGAACAGTCAAGACGGAAACGGATAAAATAAATCAAGAAATAACTTACCTCAACAAATAATATAACCGAATTAAATGAACAATCTATGCAAGGGCACAACTAGTTTGTGAAAAAAATTGGGATACCCTTAAAAAGCTCGAAGAAAAAATAAAACTAGATGGGAAATTTATCTGGAAACGCAGATAAAAAATATACGAAAGCAAGCCAAAATGATAAAACAAAGGAAAGACGCTGGAATATATAGGGAAAAAAGAAAAGGAAAAGGTGACACAAGAAAAATAACAATACAACTTGAGGTAATAAACCAGAAAGTATCGGCGAAAGAAGGAAAATTAAAGGGATATCGATAAAGGGTAAAACAATATAGACAAAACAGGACATATAGACAAAATTGGACTAAACATGGTAACTAAAAACATTACGAAAAAGCCGAATGGATAAACAATATGACAAAAGCATTAGAACAGCTTGAAGAAGGCCCGAAAGCGGAAATACACATCGATTTACTTAAAATGACACAAATTATATCAAGCAGGAAAATGCCTGGTCATGATAGAATACATGGTTTTTGGTTAAGGAAATTCACCTCCATTTACGACAGACTAGCACTAGAAATGAATAGATGCCTAAAATGAGCAGAAGTATACAAATGGATGACCATAAGAAAGACCACATTTATCAAGAAGGACCCCCTCAAAGAAATGACCCCAAACAACAACAGACCCATAACGTTCCTACTTATGATGTCGAAAATATTAACACCACAAATAAGGGAAGATATTTACTACTCGTTAACAAGCCTGCATATTGTTTCCTGAAGAAAAGAAAGGATGCTGAAAAGATAACAGAGGCACCGGAGAGTTACTTTACATAGATCAGCACATTATCATCAAGAGCAAAACCAGACGGAAAAATTTAGCTATGGCCTGGATTGACTACAAAAAAGAACATGATATCACCCTGCAACGTTAGATTATAAACTGCCTCAAAATGTACTAAAATATCAGATGAATTTTATCGAGAAAACATAAAAAACCAGGATAGTGGAACTGACAGCTGGAGAAAGATGCTTTGCTGAAGCGAATATCCAAAGAGGTATATTTCAAGGAGATGAACTATCACCGTTACTATTCATAATTGCCATGATGTCACTTAACCACAGACTCAGAAAATGCACAGCCGAGGCTGTACCAGTCATTAGATATTCGTGACCATTTTTGAAGTGAACCAGAGAAGAACTTAAGCGAATTGAGCAAAGAACAAGAAAACTAATGATCATGTATGTGGCATTACACACCTGAGATAAGGTTGACAGACTATATGTATCAAGAAAGGAGTGAGGAAGAACAGTTGCTAGCATTGAAGACAGCATTGACGCATCGATACAAGGACTCAAGGACTACATAGAAAAGCACGGAGAACTGATTACAGCTACCAGAAACGATACTGACAACTCGAAGACCAACAGAATGACAATAACTAGAAAACAAAAACGGGGGAAAAAAACCAACTCTATGGGCGTTTTAAGCTAGAAATAAGCAACATCTCACACGAGAAAACCTAGAGGTGGCTAAGAAAGAGAGAAAAAGAGTCTCTCCTAACAGTAGCACAAAACAACGGCAAAAAATCAACCATATCAAAGTGAGAATAGATAAGACACAACAAAATAGCAAATGTATGTTACGGGGTGATGGAGACGAAACCATAAATCACATAATAAGTGAATGCTGCAAATTAGCACAGAAGGAGTATAAGACTAGACTCGCTGGGTGGGCAAGGTGATCCACTAGAAGTTGAGTAAGAAATTTAAATTTGACCATTCGAACAAATGGTATATGCACAACCTAACATCTGTTCTAGAGAATGACACAAATAAACTCATATTGGACTTTGACATACAAACGGATCACCTAATCTCGGCCAGAAAACCAGAGCTTATAATAATCAACAAAAGAAAGAGAACTTGTGAAATTATAAAAGAATTGAAAGAAAGGGAAAAGAAGGATAAGTACCTAGACCTTGCTCGTGAATTGAAAAACTATGTAAGATGAAAGAGACAATTATACCAATCGTTTTTGGTTCTTTTGGTTCAGGAACCAAAGGATTTTTAAAGAGACTGACGGACTTGGAAATAAGAGGACGAGAGGCGACTATCCAAACTACTACATTTTTGAGAACAGCCATGATACTAATAATAGACCTGATTTCCTTAGGAGACTTGCTGTCATTCAAACTCCATTGAGAAACCATCACCTAAGACTGATGTAAAAAAACTTTCACAGAATAATAATAATAATAATAATAATAATAATAATAATAATAATAATAAGAAGAAGAAGAAGAAGAAGAAGAAGAAGAAGAATTAAATTTTATTCTACTAAATGGTAGATGCAAAATCACAATCTGTTTTAGAGAATGGGAAACGTAAAATTTTCAGGATAATTTGTTTGAAATAGAACTGTTTTGATATTTAAACTGCGTACTAACGCTAAACTGAATAGTTAGAAATAGAACTGTTTTGACATTAACTCTGTGAATTGCCGAGTTGCCTGTAGCTGTAGAAGACTGGATGTGACACTGAACAATCTGATGGTGAGGTAACAGTGATGATGGGGCTTTGGGGTATGCAGAGTACCCCTTCATTATCTTTGCTCCCAGGTCACCTCTGGCACGGAATGGAAGCACTTGATAGGGTTCTATCTATTTGTTAAATAGAACTAACTGCATAATTATGCTAAACTGAAATGTTTGAATTAGAACTATTTGATTAAACTGAATAGCTTGAAATAGAAATGTTTTGACAATTAAACTGTGTACTCACATTTAATCAGCCTACTTATGCTAAACTGAATTGTTTGATCTGGAACAGTTTTTGACATTGAAACTATACTTTCGCTAAACTGATTTGTTTAATATAGACCTGTTCTGACATCTAAATGTATGTAAACAAAATCTCTACTTATACTCAACTGAATTGGCTGAATTAGAACAGTTCGAATAAATTGAATAGCTTGAAATATGAATATTTTTGACAATTAAACTGTGGACTCATGCTAAATTTGTTTCAAATAAAGTTACATAAATGAACTGTTTGGAATTCAGTTACTAGGAAGAAATCGATCCACCACATCACAAATTTTGATTACCCGTCGATTTCTAGGAGTACGTGCAAAAAACATAAAGGCAACAATATTATTTGTCGACTTCACCAAGCCCTTAGACTCCGTACACCGAGGAAAGATGGAGCAAATACTACTCGCCAACGGTCTACCCAAAGAAACAGTCGCAGGCATAATGATGCTATATAAAAACAGGAAAGAAAAAGTCCACTCCTCGGATGGAGACACAGACTACTTCGACATTGTAGCAGGTGTGCTGCAAGGATACATATTACCCCCATACCTCTTTATCATCTGCTTAGACTACGTGCTGAGAACGTCTATTGACAAAATGAAAGATAACGGTTTTAAGCTGGCAAAGGAAAGAAACAACATACCCCACACAAACAATTACGAACGCCGACGACACCGATGACATAGCGCTTCTGGCAAATAACCCACCCATGCCAAAACCCTGCTACATAGCCTGGAACGAGCATGTCGACATAGACAAGACGGAATACATGTGCTTTAATCAAAGAGATATCTGCACACTAAAGGGTAATCCTCTGAAACAAGTGGACAAGTTCACCTACCTAGGAAGCAGTGTTTCATCAACTGAGACAGGCATCAACATGCGACAAGCAAAGGCATGGACAGCAAATATTAGGCTATCGGTCATATGAAAGTCAGATCTGACCAATGAAATAAAACGCAGTTTTTTCCAAGCAGCAGTCGTTTTAA
>CAUZXS010000435.1:45000-53270 GCA_963585895.1 Sepioteuthis lessoniana
ATGCAGAAATACCTCAATACCACTCCCGTACTACTAAGTATTTAATTATAAAAAAGAACGGGCTCCTCAGCCTTGGTATAAAACCCCCATTGGAGAAGGAAGCTCTAAATGCAAACCAACTTTATCTTCTTTAAAATTCATCTTTTGTTCTACCCGTAGAGTAGTTGGTTTAACACATACATACATACATTCAATATATATATATATATATATATATATATATGATAGCTCTATCCTAGATATTGTGCACTCTCCATATTATATTGAACTGGGTTCGCCACAAACTCACAAAGTGATTTAGTGACAACCAACACTGTTATATATATATATATATACTTAACAATCTCTCTCTCTCTCTCTCTCTCTCTCTCTCTCTTTATATAAATATATATATATACGTAGTAAGTAATTTAGCTGACTGTAGTCAAGAGCGACCCGAAAGCTGCCTTTTCAATAGCTAAAACTCCGAGGTGTTGTGGAGAATGCTAATCCTTTCCCTGGATGCTCCACTCACCCTTAATACCTAACTTAAAATGCTGTGTAAATCAAGGAGGCATGAAGTACGATTTTTTAATCTTTGTATTGACTCGACCTGGGTTTGAATCCCCGTCTCTCGGGCTTTTGGTAAACACCCTGACCATTATGCCAGTAGGAACATAGTGAGGATGCAATAAATAGTTCAATAAAAAAAAAACTTTACAGCAAGACTTGCAACTGAACTAGAAGAAAAGTGGTGCATTAACACTCTCTGTATTTCACTTAAAAATAGACTTGGTGTCATGTTTTGCCCGTGAGAGAAGCGTTATATATATATATATATATATATATATATATATATATATGTATCTATCTATGTATATATATATATTTATATATATATATATATATATAGATATATATACGTATATATATATATATATATATATATATATATATAATTCCTTAAATATGTGGCATAGAGCCAAGATAGAATTCACTTTTCTCTATAAACTATACAGTGTGACTATTTTGCTTGGCATAATACAGTTCGAATAGTTTTGACACAAAGTTAACAGAGCTTGGTAACTATCTGTTTCTTGTCAATGTGATCTTCAAACTAAGATCTGATATATATATATATATATATATATATATATATATATATAGAAAGAGAGAAAGAAAAATGTAACGCACTGAAAGAGGCTATAAAAACTGTATTGTTTTATTAGGGGAAGTATATGTCTCTGATTTAAAGGATGTTTCACTTTTCTCAATTGCTTGCATCGCATGTGCGGCGGCGCCAGCTTTAACAAACCTAATCCAGAGACACACCACCATCACCACCACCACACATGTTCTTTCTCCATTCTTCGAACAAAAAGATAAGTTCCAGTGGAAAAAAAATTATCAAAATTCTCTTATGTGTGACAAAATGACAAGTAAATCTACTGAAAAACAGACGACCGGAAAAAATGTTGGCAGAAATGATCGCCGTGTTGATGGTAGGGACATTCACAAGAGAAGAAGAAAAACAACCAAAATGAATTGACAAGTAGAAAAAAGGTGTGTATGGGGAGGAGGAGAAAGAGATGGCAATCAAGGACCGAAGAAAAGACGTAAAGATATTTGTAATATTTGAAAAGGTAAGTATAATTAATGGGACGAAAGAAGAAGAAGAAGAAGAAGAAGAAGAAGAAGAAGAAGAAGAAGAAGAAGAAGAAGAAGAAGAAGAAGAAGAAGAAGAAGAAGAAGAAGAAGAATTTACAGTTTTATGGTTTCTCTAATCCTATCGAATACGATTTGGTTTGGTTTGGTTGGTTTTATGGTACATCAACCCTTGTAGGTTATTTAATGCCAAATCCAGTTTATTCACATATATCAAATATATATGATTCGTAAACCCAAATCAACAAAGTTAAATAGTTTTAAGCATTGCTATTTATTACTAACATCAGTCATCTGTTTACAAACAGTTAAATGATCAAATAGTTCTATTTCAAGCAATCTAGTTGGTCATAAATCTAACTTAAATTGTTCCAAGTATTGCTATGTATCATTAACAATTCAATTATACATCATTCATTGTTTACACACAGTTAACTGAGTGAACTTTTTTTTCAAACAATTAAATTTACCATAAATCATTTACTTGCATTCAGTTTAAATGTCAAAAATTCTATTTGATCCATTGATAGGACCCTATCAGGTGCTACCACTCCAGGACAGAATGGACCTGGGAGTGATTGCAATGAAGGGGTACTTTGCATTTCCAAAAGCTATATGTTATGTTGCCCCATCATCAAATTGTTTAGTGTCATATCAGGACACTCGTAGGTGGCGTCTTACCCCTCTATGCAGTCGGTGTATTCTACAGCCCTAGCCCACTGGCCCCTCGAATACGATTAGTTTTGAAGATCTATTTGACCAAGAGACGTGATCCTAACAGATACTAGAACAACGGGACAAAGTGGTCCTGTGAATCACGGCAATGAAGGGGTACTTCACACGACCTAGATCTCAAGAACTTCAGTCTCAATACCCGATGCTTTTTAGCGTCATATTAAGGACACTGCTTTTTTGGGAGAGGTCCTACGTATCTCCAGGGAATACAATCAGCGTATTTTAAATTGCGAGAGGAGAAATCAAAGTAATGATAAAAAAAAATCTCTAAAAAAATGTTGATAGCAAATACATTTTCCAGTGATTATCATTGAAAGCGTTCATTTATTTGTAATTAAAGTAATTAATATATCTATGTTACTGAATAGCTTTCAAGTTTTATCCACGCTGTGTTGCAGTTAGCCAGCAAATTTTATAATCGCAGGGAATGTTCATAATAATTGATGAACTGTAGACTGACGGTATTCATGCGATGCATTTATAAGATAACTAAATCCAGATTTAATTTTCATTCAATAGAATATTGCTAACTGGATCCCAGGACATTGCTATATAACCAAACCAAAATAAACCAAATATTTTCATGAAAGAAAATTTGAACAGACAATATTGCTTATGCTACACGTCCTTGTTTGATCTTTAGCAGGAATTCTCAACCTGTGAGAATTCTCAACTCCGCTCATTGTTCGAAGGGAGAAGTGACTTTTTGGGTAGATACTAATCTGAGACAGATTTTGTTCCCCTGATTCCTTTTCAGTCATTCTGAAATAAATTCGAAGGAGAAACAATTTTGGTTGCATAGTTAAAGTCACTGAGAACAAAAAGAATAAAATTTTTCATAGCAGGAGAAAGAGAGACAGAGAGACGGAGAGAGACACAGAGATAGACAGGGACACAGAGAGACAGAGTAAAAACTTGACAGTCGGAGTAAATCAGATCCTGCCTCAATGACCAATCTCGGTCGGATATTTAAATATTCCTTAAAATCTTCCTCGCGTTAAACAAAACAGTTCCAAAGAGTTTCGCTGGAATTGAGTCCGACACACACACACACACACACACACACACACACACACACACACACACACACACACACATATATATATATATATATATATATATATATATTGAAGTAAATAATGGAGTGTAATCTGACAATATATTAAGGAAAATTGATATAAAAACTAGGTAAAATTTGTATAACAAGAAATTAAAACAGACAACTTTTTCCTGTTATACAAATTTTCCCTAGGTTTTTGTAATTTGCATTTTAAACAACCATCGTTGATTTAACATCACAAATATCATTCCTCACAGTCGTGATGATGGTTCTTTAATTCATAAGTTGTTCAAAACATTTTCAACCTCATCTAGAAAGAAGAGCCATAGCTGAACACTTTTAACTGTGATCTTCTGTTAAAGAAACTCTATGAAAGATGCGTCTTAAGAATGATGATGCCAGAACACTTGATAAAAAAGACTGACATTTCCAGGACATTTCTTCTTCTCCTGCCCGGGTATGGCTTTGAACTTTTTTGACCCTCGTATATATATATATATATATATATATATATATATATATATATAAGAGTGTAAGTGATATAGCTGAGAAATTATATAAATCTGAGAGGGATAAGCATTTATGGATTATCATGGTAACAGAATAGAAACAACAAAATGATGGTTCCATATATGCCAGTAGAGAAATGATGATGCCAGAACACATGATAAAAAAGACTGACATTTCCAGGATATTTCTTCTTCTCCTAGTCTGTCTGGGTATGGTTTTGAACCTTTTTGACCCTCGTAAATATATATATATATATATATATATATTTATATATATATATATATATATATATATATATATATATATATATAAGTGTGTGAGTGATATAGCTGAGAAATTATATAAATCTTAGAGGGAGAAGCATTAATGGATTATCAGGTAAAAAACATTTTAAAGAATTTACAATGTTCTATGGTAACAGAATAGAAACAACAAAATGATGGTTCCATATATGCCAGTAGATAAAATATTTCAATTAAAATAATATATATTTGGCAAGTATTACCCTGCGTTTAATGTGTTGGTAGTTTGATGCGAGTATCGTTTACCGGAGCTCAAAGGGGATTGTTA
Source organism: Sepioteuthis lessoniana (assembly GCA_963585895.1). Classification (NCBI taxonomy): domain Eukaryota; kingdom Metazoa; phylum Mollusca; class Cephalopoda; order Myopsida; family Loliginidae; genus Sepioteuthis; species Sepioteuthis lessoniana. The sequence continues at coordinate 49,520 of CAUZXS010000435.1, forward strand.
TCGATCTTAGTTGAGATAAAGTGAAAAGTGTACTGTTGACTCTCTTGTAAACCATATATCATATAGGCCCTCACATTCAGTGAATATATTTATGAATACTATTATTCATACTAAACGATAAAATTATAGTTATAAATATAATTATTTACTCTGAGCATTTTTCATTTTATTTAGGATCATTTTGTTCACGAAAATTTATACATGTTGATAGAGTCGTCATGTTCCGGCAGTAAACAGGAAGACAGCAATACGTGGGTGTAAGCAGATCATGCTGGTTGATAGCCGGAAGTAGGTCACGTGGGTTGACAACCGGAAATGATTGGGCCTTGTGAAATGATATATGAAGACACCCACAGCATGAAAAGTTAGTCAATCTGGTAGTAAGCTGTCAGAATAGAAACGGGCAATCAAGAGGTTCGGAAAGCGCCCAGGGGAGGGGAGGCCCCCCACCCCTCACCGGCCGAGAAGCAGAAATGCCAATTTGGGTCTTGAGTATAAATATGGTTAAACACGGCTAAGAGTAAGTTAAGAGTTAATATAGCAGTCCTCCGTTTGTCTCCTTCTCTGTCGATTTCTCACACTTACAGTCAACTTCAGATCATTTCGAGGAATATAGTTTCCTTTGGTTTGGTTTTATGGCACATCAAATATAGTTTGCTATTTATGCCAAATCCATTATATATATATAAACAGTTCTAGTTCAAACAATTCTGTTTAGAATAAGTATAGTTTTTTTTTACACACAGTTAAATGTCAAAACAGTTCTATTTCAAACAATTCAGTTAGCATAAGTATGCAGTAACAATTTCAAAAACAGTTCGATTTCAAACAATTTAGTTTAGCATAAGTACACAGTTTCAATATCAAAAAACATTTCTATTTCAAACATTTCAGTTAAGCATTACTACACAGTTTAGTTCTATTTGACCAATATATAGGACCCCCTCAGGTGCTGCCACTCCGGGCCTGAGTGAACCTGGGTGCGATTGCAATGAAGGAGTACTTTGCATTGCTCAAATTCCAAGCAATACTGGTGCCTCACCATCAGATTATTTAGTGTCTTATCCAGGACACTCGTTTGAGGTGGGGGGCTCTTACCACTCTGAAGATCAGGAGTCGGTGTATACTAAAGTCCCAGCAGACTAGGTAATGAGGAATAAAGATTTGAGAGTTATATTTTTGTAACAGTGTTAGGTTCATTCCTTTTTTCATCATATTTATTCATTCCGTCATGGTATACAGCATCTATATCACAAGAAAAGACTAGTGGAAACAATGACAAACGCAGAACTCGCTGATAATCTAGCTCTTGTCATAATTACACCCGCCCAAAGTGAATCCCTGATAGTCAGGAGCAAGCAGCAGGAGGCATTGGCCTCTTCATGAATACAAATATCGTAGAGTTCCTGTGTTTTAAGGAAGAAGGAGCCTCGAAAATTAGTAGATAAGTACACATACCCCGGTAGCAATATCTCATCAATGCAATGTTAATATAGGCAGAGAGATGACGTTGACAGACATCGACAGGTTATCGATCATGTGAAAATCCGATATTTCTGATAGAATAAAACAGGATTTCTTCCAAGCTGTAGCTGAGTCAATAGTACTGTGTGGATGCACCACCTAAATAATAACGAAATGGATAAAAACAACCTAGTTGTGAACTACACAAGAATGCTACGTACATTTTTTTTTAACAAATCCTGAAAGCAATACCAAATAAAACAGCAACTGTACAACCACTTTCATCTCACAAACCATCGAAGTAAGACGAACATATGCTGGACACTGCTGCCGGAAGTAATGACAAACTTACAAGCGACGTTCTCTTATGGACTTCGGCATTGACTTATGCTAACTCTGTTTGACACTGGATGCAGTCGAGAGAACGTGCTAGCAGCGATAAATGAGAGGGACGGATATCGAGAGATAGAGAACTTAGTTCTATCACCACAACTTGATAAAGATTATTATTATCGAAGCAAAATATAAAAAGCGTAGCAATCTAGAAATATTATTGAGTAAGTAAAAATTATCGCTGACATTTTAGATAATCGTGTTTTTCCTGTATGTGGTAGAATTCTTTATCGATGTTTGTGAATAATTGGAAAAAAGCAGGAGCAATATGATTGAAGATTTGGGCTCTACCTTGCCATACGAATCCATGGCCGGATCAGTTACGATGTGGTCCATGTAAGATGATCTCATAAGGATATGAGATTTGAGATCATTCTATCATATTTCAACACTAAAAATAAGCGAATAAGGCAACTTATGAGATGTTTTCAGCTTGACCTGAAAAAATGGCTAACACAGTCAAACGTTTAAAATGGGCAGTATTACGGGGTTGTATGTTCATCAACATCATATAGAATTTTCTGGGAATTAATATATGAGATTTATTCCGTTCGTTCCTCCATCAGGGTAAATCTTTCTTTTTCAATATGGGGACTATTGAAAAAAATTCAGAATTTTGGGTCTTTGACGGGAAAGATATTCAATTTTATTAATAAGATTTAAAAAACCTTCGATCGTTGTTATAAACTTTTTCTTATTACCTTCATATAGAAGTGCCCGTGGTGTAGTCGTTATCGCCGTAGGAAATGAACACGGCGACACGAGTTCAAATCCTGGACGAGACTGATTGCATTTCATATAGCACTAATATCCTTGGGAAAGGTATGAATCCAATTATTCTCCCTCCAGCTATGGGTAAATAGTAGGACAGACTAGGTTCTTCAGCCTTGGTTAGGCAACTAGTCTAGGAGAAGGAAAACTCTGAATTCAAACCTGTTAAACTCTGCTTAAAAAATTGACCTTGTGTCATATCCTGCCCGAGCGGAGGGGTTGGTAAATAGTACCTTCATATAGAATTTCTCATTTGCTCTTATTTTTGTATATAAGTTTTTTTCTTTTTTTTCTTTTTTTACCTATTTTATTCATTTATTTATTCTATTTCTTCTATTTTGTTTGATACGTATTTTTATTCTTTCTTTCTTTCTTTCTTTCTTACAGTGGTGTCATTTTCTCTTCCAACAGTAAGTTCTTTCTTTCTTTGTTTCTTTCTTTCTTTCTTTCTTTCTTTCAATGGTGTCATTTTCTCTTCCAAGAGTAAGTTCTTTCTTTCTTTGTTTCTTTCTTTCAGTGGTGTCATTTTCTCTTCCGACAGTAAGTTCTTTCTTTCTTTCTTTCTTTCTCTCTTTCTTTCTTTCTTTCTTTCTTTTTCTTTCAGTGGTGTAATTTTCTGTTCAATCTTTCTTTCTTTCTTTCTTTCTTTTTTTCTTTCTTCTCCACTGTGGTTCTTTTTTTTTAAATTTTCTTTTACCTTCCAACTGTAAATTTCTTCATTTTTTAAATTATTCGACGTTCATTATTCACATTTATTTCATTTAATGGTCTTTATCTTTGTCAGATTTTTTTTTCTCTCTGATTGATTTTATTTATTTTTCATATTTCATTTTCTATGTATCAGTCGTTCTTTATTTGTTCTTTTATTTCACTTTTTTATGTTGTATTATTATCTTTCATTATATTTTTATTACATATTTTCTATATCTTTCCTTTTCTTTCCTGTCTATTTTTTCTTCCTCTTCTTTTATTTGTCTATTTTCCTTATCATTTTTGTTTTTTCTTCTCTTTTTTTTCTTTTTTTCCTTTTTGTTCATTCTCTCTCATCATCCATTGTTTTTTTTATTATTTATTCATTATTTGTATTTATTTTTTAATTTATTAATAAATTTCTCCCTCCCCC
>CAUZXS010000436.1:0-12500 GCA_963585895.1 Sepioteuthis lessoniana
CTCAACTGCGCATCCACGTCAGCTTGCATATAGCCTCGATGTGGAGAAAACAAAGCCTATGTGGGTGTGTCTGGAAGATTATCTTGTTCAACCTTCGCATTCTTTTATTATCTTTTTTCATTTCGTGATAAACAAACTAAGCAAATAAAAATATTTAACAATAACCGCACTTCTTTTACTTTTCAATTTAAAATCAGCATTTTTATTGCATTCAATTGATGGTCATTTATATGATTGGTAAGTATATTTAAAAGTTGATATACGTCGTGATTTCAATAAGTTTCTAGACATTTTTTATACAGACATTCAAAATTGTCGTAGACTCTTGAAAATTCACTGTGTTATTGCTACACAATTTTGCTATATGCTTTACCGGACATTGGCCTAGCGGTTAGAGTGTTCGCCAATGGCCCGGGAGACCTGGGTTCAATCTCAGGTCGAGTCACACCAAAGACTCAAAAAATGGTACTTGATGCCTCCTTGCTTAACACTCAGCATTATAAGGTACGGATCAAGGGTAAAGTGAAGCAATCGAGGGAAGGAGTAGCGCCCTCCGCTACACCTTGGTGTAGTAGCTATCGAAAAGGGAGCCTTCGGGTCACCCTCGACTATGGTCGCCAACTTTACTTTTATTGCTATACATCTAATAAGATGACTGACCAATTTTTATGATTTCTGGTTCAAATGAACAGCTACAGAAGGAATTGGAATACACCCTACTAAAACCTGATTGTCAAAGCTGGGGGATTTCCAAAATACAATCTGACTCTTTAGAAGAACGATATGAAATAAAATTCTGTTTTAAACTTGGAAAAGATGCCATGCAATGAAAGCTGGATCTTCTACTATGACCCAGAGACCAAGAGTTCCCAGTGGAAGCATGCTGGCTCTCCCAGACCCAAGAAGGCCAGACAGAGCAAATCCACTCAAAAACTTTTGATGATCCCTTTTTTGACAGCACTGGCCTGATCTACATGCACTGGGTTTCCACTGGACAGACAGTCAAAAAGGAATACTATGTTGAGATTTTAAGGGAGTTCAGAAAGAGATTCCGTCGGAAGAGGCCAGCTCTCTTCAAATCGGGTCAGTGGCATTTCTACCAGGACAATACACCAGTCCACAACTCCATCCTTGTCACAGACTATTTGAGCAAGATGGGCATCAAGACACATCCTCAGCCTCCCTATAGTCCAGACCTTGCTCCCTGTGACTTTTGGTTATTCCCTAAGCTCAGAGCCCGTCGTTATGAGACAATTAAGGAGAAGAGGCTGTGACGAAGGTCATTGACACGCTCACACAAGAGGACTTCGATGGGGCCTTCCAAAAGTTGTTGGAACCGTACAATAAGTACATTGCAATCAGAGGAGATAACTTCGAAGGGGAGTAGAGTTTCATGGGTAACTATCAATAAAAGTGCTCTTACCAAAAATGTCTGGAGACTTATTTAATGATCCTCGTAAGGTGTTGAATTCGATCCTTGATGTGTACTCAACTTTTAATTGATTGATCTATTGACTGATTGATTTTAATTGCATTTCAATCCGTTTAGGGTTATTTTAAGTCTAGAGGTCAGGAAATCAGCTTCATGTCTATATATATATATATATATATGTGTGTGTGTGTGTGTGTTTTATTCATGAATATCTTTTTGCATACGGTCTTGTTTAATATTAACAGATCTATTTAACCTATAGATGAGATCGTAACTTTTACCAGCACTCTGGATCAGAATCGGCCTAAAAGTAATGAAGAGTTACTCTACACCGGCTAGATATTCAGAACTGATGTCTTACCATCAGGTGTTTTCTGTTGGTATATTAATGCCACCGTTTTTTGAGGGGTCTAATTCCTCTATAAGGGATACATTCAGCACATTATAATCCTCATCGCAGAGTTACTTCTGACTTATTGATAAACAACTCGTGAACGAGGCCACAGTTGAAAAAGTGTATGTCATTACCAGTTTATGAGCAGATAATGGTTTCCTTTGAATAACTAATTTAATTATAAAAAAAACTATCAATAAAAGAACTGCTTATCTTAAGGACGACATGATTATGAATGAATAGCTTAGAAGTCATTGGTGGAAATTTGATTTTTAAAATTACGATATACGAATTAGTTATCCCTATTAAGTAGGTATCGAAAATTTGGCCAATATTTAATAGTTTAGAAGAGGTTTGTGTTGAATAAACTGGCAATATATTTTCATAAAATATATTTAGAAATGCTCTCTCAACCCAAACCGGACAATATGTATAAGCAGGGTGTATGATTTGTAAGAGAAATGTTTGTGGGTAATATTATTTTTAAATGAGCCAGAACTTATTTGTTTGCACACAGTTAAATAGTTTTAAGTATTGTTATCCAACTGGAATAAAAACTTTTAATATGAATCATTTGACTGAGATCAGTTTAATGGTTTTATGTATTGATTTTTAGCATGAATAATTCTATTTAATATCTATTTTAATATCTAGTAAAAGATTAAAAAGTTCTATTTGATCCATAGATTGGACCTGAAATTAGTAGCCATAAAAGGGATACTCTATATTCCCAAACTACCAGTCTCGATCTCCACCATCAGATGTAGGACGCTAAATGACTTTCAAGTATCTAACACGTTTCATTCGATTTAGCATCAAAAGTTTGTTTGCACTTTGTTAAATGGTTTTAAGAATAGTTAATGATTGAATAGTTCTATAGTACCCATAAATGTGAGCCGAACAATCCTACTCCTCTTCGTCATGTAGATCTGGAAGTAATTACAATGAAGGGATAGTGCACGCTGTTCAAATCTCCAGGACTACAGCATCACCATCATATATAGTTTCGTGTTACATCATGGTTACTTATTGGGTGAGATGCAGTCAGGGTATTCAACACTCCCAACCGATAGCGCTTATATATATATATATATATATATATATATATATATATATATATATATATATATATATACTCCCCTACCTCCGTAGGGTCGAGTTCTCTAGCGAAGTAGTAATCGTGTTGCCATTAGCGCCTTTGCAAGTCTCTTCGTATTTGAATTGAGATCTCGGCAGCCGTTGAACGGATGTATGTAACCAATTGTAATTGTGATTCATAGCCGTTTAAAATTTACTTCACAGGTAATAGCTCCTCGTGGCTAAATGTTTAGAAGCTTTGGCTTGGCGTTTTGAGTCAACCGGATTTCGTTCCCAGCTACGGGGAGATACTGTCTAGCCACACTGATGAGTTCTGATAGAACGAAACAGATCTGTCTGTGGATTACTATATATATATATCATCATCATATCGTGCCACCAGCACAGATATCCTTGACCATCTCTTGCCACTCCTCCCTATCGTTTATCACTTCTGGCAGGTCTTCAGGGCTACATCTCGTATCTTCACAGAGCTACTCTATGTAGGTTCGAGCTGGTCGTCCTGCTTTTGTTCGGCCATGTAAGGGGGTCCATAGGAGTACATCAATTATGAGCTCGTCCCTGCTTCTCCAGCAGTGTCCTGCATGTCTGGTTCGTCTAACTTTGATAGTTTTCGTGATGGGAGGAAGGTGGCCGTATAGTTGGTGCTTTGTGGGGTGTTATCTTCATTCTACCTTTGTTGATACATGAGACATGAGATCTTTAGCTGAAACCAATATAACAAGAGGCACTATTTTGAATTGAAAATGTCTTTATAGTGATTTGTTTGTTCTTCCGTTTCATCTGAATATATATATATATATATATATATATATATATATATATATATATATGTCGCTATAGTCATCCACAGACAGATCTGTTTCGTTCTATCAGAACTCATCAGTGTGGCTAGACAGTATATTCCCGTAGCTGGGATCGAAACCCGGTTGACTCAAACGTCAAACCAAAGCTTCTAACCATTATATATATATATATATATATATATAGATTATCAGTGAAAATAAGCCACTGTTATATTTCAATTTCTCTGAGATGTTTCTTTGGAAATGTATAATAAACAACATTGAAGAAATACAAATATTTTCTGTCTTTCCAGCAAAAAATCTGCTTCTTTTCATTTTATCGTATTTTCTTCTTTTTATCCGTCCAACCCTTCCACCTTTCCTCTTTCTTTGTTTATGTCAGTTTGTCCCCAGTCTCACTCAGGCTATCTATCTATCTATCTCCTTCTTTTATCATATATATATATATATATATATATAGTCATCCACGGACAGATCTGTTTCGTTCTATCAGAACTCATCAGTGTGGCTAGACAGTATCTCCCCGTAGCTGGGATCGACACCTGGTTGACTCAAACGCCAAGTCAAAGCTTCTAACCATTTAGCCACGAGGAGATATTAGCTGCGAAGTAAATTTTGGACGGTTATGAATCACAATTACTATTGTTTACATACATCCGTTCAACGGCCGCCGAGATCTCAATTCATCTACGAAGAGGCTTGCAATAGACGCTAATGGCAACACGATTACTTCTTCGCCAGAGAACTCAACCCCACAGGGGTAGGGGAGTATATATATCTCTATAGTCATCCACAGACAGATCTGTTTCGTTCTATCAGAACTCATCAGTGTGGCTAGACAGTATCTTCCCGTAGCTGGGATCGAAACCCGGTTGACTCAAACGTCAAACCAAAGCTTCTAACCATTATATATATATATATATATATATATATATATATAGAGAGAGAGAGAGAGAGATTATCAGTGAAAATAAGCCTCTGTTATATTTCAATTTCTCTGAGATGTTTCTTTGGAAAAGTAAAATAAACAACATTGAAGAAATACAAATATTTTCTGTATTTCCAGCAAAAAATCTGCTTCTTTTCATTTTATCGTATTTTCTTCTTTTTATCCGTCCAACCCTTCCACTATCTATCTATCTATCTATCTCCTTCTTTCATCGTATATATATATATATACCGCCCACTCTTTCTTTCGTCTGAATCTCAAAGTATCTCAAATCTATGCATCCTTTTATCTCCTTCATTTTTTTTAATTGTTAATCTCTCATCTATTCTTATTATTTTTATGTTTTTACTTATTGTGTCACATATAACTTTAAACCAATGGTTCATTATCAACTATATCTGCTCACTCACTCAATGGAGTCATTCTTTGTTGCACTCACGAATACGATGTGTGTTCATAATGCACCTAGACTAAAGCTGTATTTTCCAAGGCAAAAAGGAACCATGAATCAATCGTTAATCATTTTCAAAATAATTCCCTGGGTATTCTACGATTTATCCGTAAGTCAAAGAATCTCCGAAACTTATCCTTTAGTATAGAGATGTGTCACCATATTGCTTTTTAAAAAGGTTAACTTGTGATTAATTTTCAGTATAGGCAACCAGAATAACTCACAAGAACTCGGTTCTGGGGAATGTGGAGTGTGTTTTAAAATCCTGCATTTTACTCAAAACATTTCTCTGATAAATTATCCAGGTTAGCATTATAATTTGGTTCAAATGGACAGTAACACAGTCAAGATATCATGACCTTTCATGAAAATTGCTTAACTGGTTATACATTTTGATTTAATTCAGTCGCAAGTATAGAGCTCGATCCTCATTTGTCATGTACCATGCATTAATGCCAGTGTTCTTATCTTTTCAAATTTTAAACGCTCTTCCCAGTTTGGCAGTTTTTTTCAGACACAACTCATTTGAATTTACTAAGCACTGTTTGATCTGGCATACCTCCCTATTTTGCTTACGGTGTGTGCAGTTCCTAAATAGGCAATTATTTAAATATATAACATGCTAATTGCAAATTAACTTCGATTATTTAGCTATTAATTTTAGCTAGATTGTCCGTAAGTACGCAATGCACATTTTTTCTTGAATTTGGTGACTATTAAATGATTTGATATACAAATCCAAGCAGGTGCGCTTAGCGTAATAGTTATCTTCATAAGAAATGAAATCCTAGTTCCCTGTATCAAGTCCTGGACGTGGGTTACTGCGTTTCACTTCACACTAAAGACTTTAAGAAAGGGATGAATTCATGTTCTCCTCCTCCAAGCGATGGAAAAATAGTAGGGTAACCAGTCTAAGAGAATGAAAATTCAAACTAACTGCCCTTAAGATTTAAGCTTGTGGGCATCGTTCTCCTGGCAGTATAGAGAAAATACATACCTCCCCCAAAATTACTTGCATTACATGATATTCCTATGAACTCACCCATGTAATTTATGGAGGTGCCCGTGGTGTAATGGTTATCGTTGTAGGAAATGGACACGGCGACACGAGTTCAAATCCTAGACGATACTGATGGCATTTCACATAGCACTAATACTCTTGGGAAAGGTATGAATCCAATTACTCTCCCACTAGCTATGGGCAAATAGTAGGGCAGACTGAATTCTTCAGCCTTGGTCCGGCAACTAGTCTAGGAGAAGAAAAAATCCGAATTCAAACCTGTTAAACTCCGCTTCAAAATTGACCTTGTGTCATATCCTGCCTGAGCGGAGGAGTTGGTAAATATGAAAACCCATCTAATCGTTTCCTAACTTAAGTGATCTTGGTGAAACCAGAATTTAAGCGTGATTTGACCGTACATAATTTTGAGGTTGGTGGGTGGGCTTCCATCATATATTTCACGTCAATGCTTGCCTCTATATTTTTTTCCATTATTTTTTAAGACCTTTTTAACATTATCGTGAATTCATATTTTCTGAGAAAAACGAAACATCAAGGAGTTCTGTTAACTTTTACTTTTGAATACATGCTAATAGCCTAAAATCTTGAAAAGAAATTAGTTTTATTTGAAAGTCTGATAAATGTCTGGGCTTTTTTTTTTCAGGCCACAAGAAATCATACAATGACCAGTCAATGTTCTTCTGGAACTTCCAAATTCTTTGAGCGCCTTATTGTTGAAAAATACCCCCTCCGACCAACTGAGTGGAAATTGTTCTTAAAGTAGGTACTCGACACTAAATAATTTAAATAAGATACCATCTCTGTTTCTAAACATCATTCAAGTCGACTAGGCCAGTAGAATACGCCGTCACCATCTCTGCACGTGGTAAGAACTTCCCCGCAAACAGACATCGGGAAATAAACAATCTGATGGTGAGGCACTAGTTCTGAATATGTGGGGAGTGTGGAGTACGCACTTTCTAGCCATTACTCCAAGCATCCTGAGTGGTAGTACCTGTTAGCGTTCTAAAGGAGGATCAAACAAAAATAGTCCATCATTTACTTAACAATTTAACTATGCGCAAATAAATAATTGATATTTGATATATATTTCGATAGCAATACCTGAAACCATTTAACTGTGTTAAAATAAAAGTATTAGTCTGAAACCCATTAACAGTGTGCAAATAAATAGTTAATTTTAAATAAAATTATTATTTTTAGATGGCAATAATTGAAACTCTTTAACTATATGCAAACAAAGGGTTAATATTGAATAGAATTACTAGAATTGATTAACAATAATTTGAACTATTTAACTGTGTGTAAGCCAATGAGCACTGGCCCATTTAAAAATCATGTAACCGACAAACCATTCGCTGATTTGGTTGGTTGGTTGGTCGGATTTTATGACATATCAACCGTTGTAGGTTATTTAACGCCAAGTCCATTTTTTATGTAAATACAAACAACTCAGTTTAGCATGAGTACACAGTTTAACTGTCAAAAACATTTCTATTTCAAACTATTCAGTTTATTCAAACAGTTCTAATTCAGCTAATTCAATTTAGCCGAAGAACAGATTTTGTTTACACAGTAAAATGTTAAAACAGTTCTATATATAACAATTCAGTTTAGTGTAAGTACACTTTCAACATCACAAACGGTTCAATTTCAAACTATTCAGTTTAGCATAAGCACGCAGTTTAAATGTTAGTACAGTTTATTTGTCAAAAACATTTCTATTTCAAGCTATTCAGTTTAATTAAACAGTTCAGTCAAGCATAAGTATGCTGCTAGTTCTATTTAACCAATAGACAGGGCCCTATCAGGTGCTATTAAGCCGGGCCAGAGTGGACCTGGGAGCAATGGCAATGAAGGGGTGCTCCGTATTCTCCAAAGCTCCAGCATTACTGGAACTTCACCATCTAACAGTTTAGTGTCATATCCATGACACTCATTGGGGGGGTCAGCGCATTCTACAGCCCCAGCCGACTGGGAAACCATTTCCTGAGAAATCAAATATTATTGTATAAAGAAGAATGAATATCATATGACGTACAGGGGTTCATACGCCATAAAAATACCACCAAATCAAATTACCTCGTAACAATTACATGTACATCTGACTTCCATAGATTTTATCTTACAATTATTACTGAACAGAGAAAGTATTCATTCATATAACTTCGGTTATGAGGTGAAAGGCATATCATTTTAAGAATTCTACGGATTAATAAATTTATTTTCTGTTAATCGGGGTTAATTCTTGAGTTGCTGTTATTTACAAAGCAATTACTTGTGATGTTATTAAGAAAGTTGCTGTTTTAAATATGAATGTCAGTGTCCTACTTTTTTAATTATTTACTGACCAAATATTAACATTATGTTCTCGTTAAGTTCAGTTCCTTTAATGTGCAACACACAATCGTCTTGCCCTGTCAGCTGGGGTTGTAAAATATACTGTGTCTCTGCAGAGGGGTAAGATCACTCCACAAGGAATGTCCTGATATGACTCTAAACAATCAAATGGTGACATTCTAGTAATGCGGAAAAAATGTGCCTATTTGTCATTCGGAATATTTTGTCTACATGTCTACTGTAGAGTATCAAATTTGTTTCTTTCACTTATCAAATATTGTTTGCTTATATCACAATTTTCAAGTGAGGACCTATCAGATGGTTAAACTTTAAGGGTTTATTTCTTATTTCGGTGTATACTCAGGCGAATCTGCTGAGATGATTCTGTAATCGGAAGATACTCCTTCTTAAGAGGATTTAGCCTTTAAAATGCTATAAATCCTTTTCTATTTTATGAGCTTAAACGTTATCTGGGTTGATCTTAGTCTATAGGTTTTCCTCCTTTTTGTAAATTCAGTTATCAGGTATACAAGCCTGTTTTCACGTGGAAAATTTGCTCGGTATTCTCTATTTCTGATATACATGCAGAACTTTAGTGGTTTTCATCTATAAACTTGTAGATTAGTTCCCGTCTTTCCATGCGTTAGCTGGAATCGATGCAAAAGCGCTCTCTTAGCTAGTAGAGAAGAGATCGATAAGTATCTTTCTAAAGGGCATTAGCGCAAAATAAATGCCAACTGCATCGTCTAGGATTTGAACTCAGATTGTTCACCCCATTTCTCATGACGAAAACTGTCCAAGTAAGCACCCCCAATATATATATATATCATCATCATCATCATCATATCGCGCTGGTAGCACGGATATCCCTGACCCTCTCTCGCCACTCCTCCCTATCGTTCATCGCCCTAGGTAGGTCTTCAGGACAACATCGCGTATCCTCACATAGCTGCTGAATATACGTTCGTGCTGGTCGTCCTGCTTTTGCGCGGCCATGTGTGGGGATCCATAAGAGTACATCTCTTATGAGTTCATCTCTGCTTCTCTAGCAAGAAAAACAAAAACCGGTCACATTAGGATCATAAATTTATTTCCATCCTGTTATGGGTTTTGATATAAATAAAAAAAACTAAAAAAAAACAAACTAACAGGACTTCTTCAGATCAAATAGATAAAATAATTCAAATGGATAAAATAATTAGTTTAACTGGACCGTATCCATAAGATCTGAAGAAGTCCTGTTAATTTCTTTTTCGTGTTTTTGATTCATATCAATACCCATAACAGGATGGAAATAAATCTATAATCCTAATGTGACCGGTTTTGTTTTGTTTTTTCTTAAAGAAATTATTGCTCTGTGATGACAGTTACATTGAGTTCTTTACCAGAAGAATGTAAATGTTGAATTTTTTTTTTTTGTCCTGATGGAATTACTCCCAACGCCGGTTTAACTGGACCGAATAATACTCATGTATATATATATATATATATATATATATAGTAAAGGATAAAGGAAGAGAGCCATATTTAGGGAGAGCTTTTCTTTCCATCAGGCGATTGTGTTTGTTCATTTTGTTCGTTTGGGTTTATAGCATGAAAACTGGATCCTTAGTTATTAATAGCAACACAACAAATGTCAATACGAAGGTACTTAAGAAAGTCCAGGGAGAAATTCTCTCTGGACTTTCCAAAAAGAACAACTTGAATACATTCAAGGCCAAATCAATGATATCAAAAATTCTTCAAACGATAAACCAGCACCATTAGCATGGAAGACAGTAAAGTGTGTGGAAAGAAAAACAAAATTAAAAGCCTTGAACCAAGAAGAAAGACTTTAGATGTTGAAATAGCATTATATGAATCTGATCATTACTCCTCCTGAAAGCACTAGTAAACTTCTCACCAAAATAATTAATTGGCAACTACACATTTAAATAAAACAGTTTCCGGAGGATGAACATCACACAGAAGAGAAAAAATTAAAAGAAGGAAAACTACATGGCTCAACGCTATACCGTCTAAAGTAGAGAAGACAAGAAGACATGACGGTCTTCTTTACTGATTTTCCCAAATAGTAAATAAAGAAAACACTATAGAGAAATGGGCAAATGATTTCATCTCCTTCTTCTTCATGTAAGGTGACTTCGGAATCACTAAAAACAACAGAGGCATGATTCTTACAGCTGTATATGCTAAGGTTTATAATGCCTTGTTTCTCAATAATATCCGACCTAAATTCGAGAAAATTCTTTTAAAAGAATTAGAGTGACTTTCGAAGAAACTTATCTACATTTCAAATTCTGACTATCCGTAGAATCTTCGAACGGGTACGTATAAAATATATTGTCTCTCCTAGGGATTTGATTCCATACACTGAAAAATGATGGAGCAAATCCTACTGTATATTGTCTCCCTCGAGAAACTTACTGCGACACTGTTGCTCGACCAAAGCACAAATGCAATGCTTCCTTCATCTAATAGTGACACTGATTTCTTCGACATTGTCACTGGAGACTTAAACAGAGATACATTAGTGTTATATATGAATATAATCTGCTTTTATAAAGTACTTCGAACCTCAATAACACAGGTGATCTAGGGCTTCTTACTATACAACTGCCCAAGCCAGATCTCTACTGTATAATCTGGAGCAAGCAGACGAAGGCATTGACCTCTTTGCACACATGAATAAAACAGAGTTTACGTATTTCAAACAAGAAGTCATCTCCAATTTAAATGACAACCCTTTGAATTTTGTTGAGCAGTATACATAACTCAGCAACACTATCTCATCAACTGAAATTGATGTCAACATATACCACCGAAAGCTTGGACGGATATTGACATGTTAAGGACACAAGGGAAATATGTTATCTCTGAAGAAATAAAACGTGTGTCAATACTACGCTATGGATTCACAATCAACACACAAACCAAATGAAAAGTAAAAGACGGACGGAAAGAACACAAAAATGCTGCTTGATGTAATAACAACTCGTGCAAACAACCCCACACAAAAAAGCAGCTGTATGACAACGTGCTTCCCATTTCTCAAACCATCCGATTGATAAAAATAAGTCATGCAGAGCATGGCTGGAGAAGAAAGTGCAAACTCTTGAGCTATGCTCTTAAGAAATCCCACTCGTGTAACTGCCAATATTGACCAACCAGCAAAGATTTACATACATTAACACTAGGCGGACGCTCGATGCTCTCTAGAAGACCTACCAGGAGCGATGAATGATAGGAACAGATGAATGATAGAACTCCAGGGGGTCCGTGCAACGTATGATATATGTATATATATATATATATATATATATAGAATGAGAGTGTTTGTTTGGTTGAGTTTTATGGCATATCAACAACTAAGTGTTATTCAATACCAAATTATGTTTATATGTATATATATATATATATCTAATATATGATTTGCGATCGCAAATTTGGTAAATAACTTCTTTAGAACCCAAAGTTCATTTGTTGGCACACAGTTAAATGGTTCCAAGTATTTCAATAAACACTACTAGTTCTATTAGATATGAGTATTTTGTTTATACACAGGAAAGTGGTTGCAAGTATTGATCTCACATGAGTCTATATATATATATATATATATATATATATATATATATATATATATGGGAGTTGTGGTTGTGTTGAGATTTATATCTATAAAACAACAACTACAAACAAAGAATCATTCCCCAAAAGTCCACTAACCATAAACCTATTCTGACAAACACACACTTTCGATGAGGTCTACAATACGTTGACAGCATCCCTTTCACAAGTTTAAAACTATCCAAAAAAAGGAGTAAGAGCCTGGGATATGACACAAGACTGTATGCATTGGACAGACTCCAATTGTAGATCTTTAAAAAGTGTGCAACAATAATGACAAAGACTATATATATATATATATATATATATATATATATATATATATATATATATATATATATATATATATATGAGAGGGGGAGGGTGCGTTAAGCGATATGTGCAT
>CAUZXS010000436.1:17500-80000 GCA_963585895.1 Sepioteuthis lessoniana
TGTTAAAATCCGCTTAAAAATTAACCTTGTGTCATATACTGCCTAAGCGGAGGGGTTGGTAAATAGGATTATTTGTGTTTGATAAGAATACTTGAAACCATTTAAGCGTGTGGAAACAAATGAGTTTTGGGTTGTTTAAAACGTTAGATACAAACTATCCGTTTACAAATTGTATATATATATATATATATAAAGTAAAGTAAGTAAAGTTGGCGACTGTAGTCGAAGGCGACCAGAAGGCTCCCTTTTCAATAGCTACTACACTGAGGTGTAGGAGAGGGTGCTACCCCTTTCCCTGGATTGCTCCACTTTACCCTTGATACGTACCTTATATTGCTGAATGTTAAGCAAGGAGGTATCAAGTACCATTTTCAAAATCTTTGGTATGACTCGACTTGTGAGTGAACCCAGGTCTCCCGGACGAATAGCGACACTTTACTAAAGTTTGATATGCCATAAATTCCAACCAATCAATTCACCAATCTACCTTCATTTTCTAATTCTAGAAAATAGATAGATAGATAGATAGATAGATAGATAGATAGATAGAACAGACAGAGATCGAGAGAGACAGAAAAAGAAGAACAGACTGAGATAGACAGATAGATAGATAGATAGATAAGAACAGACAAAGATCGAGAGAAACAGAAAGAGAAGAACAGAGATAGATAGATAGATAGATAGATAGATAGATAGATAGATGGACATTAGGAAAGCACCTTTCTTCTTTCAAATCTACCAAAATATGTTTTTATTTAACTTCATCACTATATCACTCTAAATATCAATTGATCTACTCTAGTTTGTATATTATCTATTTTTCTATCCACGTCTAACAACCCATCAAATCTAAATTTTCAAATCTTTATTCTCCCTGCTGTCATATTGAAAAGATAGATAGATAGATAGATAGATAGATAGATAGATAGATAGATCCTTTTCAAAATCGATAGGTATTTAGATACTTTGCGGGAATCTGAATATTAACATTTTAACTATCAAAATAAAAATAAAAAGGGAAATTTAAAATTTCAATATCAACATTTTAGATATCAAAAATTCGTTTTGTTAAATATTATGAATATCAATTTCTGAGGTACTTTAAAAATATCGGACCATATAAGAGTTGCGTTAGTTGATATTAATTTTAAGAATTATACTTTATTATGAAAGGCAATTATGATTCGTGTCAGAAATAAAAATAATGACCCAAAATAAAACTGATATTTTGTACAAGCAACGAGAAATTTACAAACTGTAATTCAACTTG
Source organism: Sepioteuthis lessoniana (assembly GCA_963585895.1). Lineage (NCBI taxonomy): Eukaryota > Metazoa > Mollusca > Cephalopoda > Myopsida > Loliginidae > Sepioteuthis > Sepioteuthis lessoniana. Next base: position 18,771 of record CAUZXS010000436.1, read on the forward strand.
GTTTTAAACCAACAAATGACAATTTCAGGACATCTGACGTAATTTACTTAGCTTTCCTTAGTTTGACACGAGTGATTGAATTTAATGACATCAATCCATCTAAAGTTATTTTATGCCTAGAGTTTACTGAACTGAGTACATTGTATGTTTATACTTATATTTTTGTCAACTTTCTTAAGATTTTTTTGTATTAGTCATATGTTATCAAGTATTTCTTTCTAATTCAGATAATTTGCAAACAGATATATTTGACACATAGATAAAACGGTGACTGTTACAAACACATCAAGTCAGAGTAAACCTGGACGTAAAACCATTAAAAGGTTACTCCACATTTTCTAAAATTCCAGAACTGGAGCCTCACAACCTGATATAGTTTAATGGCATTCTAAGGACAACTCGTTTTGGGGGTCTTACCCATCTGAAGGGGATATAGTCAGTGTAGCCGACAATTTGATACTGTGGGTTTGTCGAAATACACAAACTCGAGAGCGACAAGCATTGACCGACAACAAAGTAAATACTAGACACAAGAGAAAATAATTTTTTTTCAGCTAAATTATCACAAATAAAAAATCCTGTTTTCTGAACTGTTGCCATGAGGAGTCCATACCTCACAATATCTCCCTTTTTCGACAAAAAAAAAAGAAAAAAAAAAGTTTGTTTATTTTTTAAATTTATTTTAGGAAATCCTTGTTATTAATAATAAAGGTTCCAATTATTTTTTCTGTACTTTGCTTTCTCCAACTTTAAAATCGGTCATTAACCATTATCAAAATCACTTTGTAATCAACTGTATGCTGTAAGAAGCTGTTCTCATAGCTTTGGGGCAATATAACAAACCTTTTCCCCACCGCTAAATTAAAAATTCTTCGATGGCCGATTCAGTCTGGTGATTGCAGTAACTTTAAGTTCATTGCAGCTTTCAATCCGGGTTGCAAGATAAAACATACCTTAACCAAACGGATGAGATTTTAAACTTTGTCGCCTCTCTTCCTGTTGCTGGTTCTTTTTTTTAATACGTTACCAATTCGCAACCAACAACCATTCGCTTACAATGATACACATTTTTTTCTGTTTTCAGAATGTCTCAAGGAAAATATATTTGTGGATTCTGTTCCCTGAAAAATGTTTAATAAATAGTTGTCATTATTTACTTATTTATTCGAGGGAATTAGGAGAATATTTGGTCGAAAACAAAGAATAATGACCTAGGGAAAAATGTGAAATTGTAGAAATAAAAGTCGTCAGCTGTCATGCTTTATTTTGCTAATTGTACGTATTAATTCAGAATATTGTACATAATGCACAAAATAATTCAGAAGTGAATTGCAACGTGCTTTGAACGGTTCTAATAAAATGTAATTCATGTAAGTCTTACAACAGTTTTTTTTTTTAATTGCCTTCATGCAATATTCGTTGTTTTCTCTAAAATACTATGAACGGTTATCCAGAAAACAGTACGGTGGATGTCTTTTTCCACGTTTATAGCTTCTTGTGGTTTTATTTATCCCAACAATAAACAATTCCTAAGTTTTATTAATGAATCATTGGTTGATTTTAATGCCATTTCAACCCGTCTAGGATTATCTTATGTCAGAGGTTAGGAATCGTGTTCAATGTACGTAAATATTTATATTTTTTGTTGTTTTATTTATATTTATATTTTTCTTTTTATACACGATACAATTATTTCAAATAATTTTTACACACATCTTGTTGACACTCGAACGAAATTTCTTCAACCATCTGGCTACTGTTCTGTAATCAACTGCACCTTCTACTTTCACACAACAAAAGTTTTGGATTGCTTCCACATTGTTATGGCCCAGTTCGAGCTTGTAATGCGTAGGTTTATGTATTATTAGGTCCTAACAGGTACTATCACAACAGGTCAGAGTGGAACTGAGAGTAATGTCTCTGACAGTTTTCTCCTCACTCCCTTAATTTCCAGCACTGGAATCTCCCCACCAGATTCAGTTTATCGCTATTCCTTGAAAATGTATTTCAACCTCTCAACAGAGGATATTATCTGTGTATTCTAAGCCCTGAACACAAGGTTTAAGTTTGATTGTATAATGTTTCAAAAGCGCAAAATTATCATTCTACTAAGGTTCTCTTTTTGCGTTTAAAGTTAAATGTAATATTGTGGCCGCATCTCAATGCAAGGGACTGTGATTCTTAGCTTTGTGACCGACAAAAAAGATCAATAATGAGTGAGTGTAGAGGTAAAAATGGTTGGTCCGTTAGTTACCAGGAGAGTGACATTCACAACCTAAATTCTGAGGTTAAACGGAACAGCCTTCTCTTTCATTTCGATCTCTTCATCTCATCTTTTTCTCTTCATTTCCGCAGACTTTTTTAGAGAAACCCACAACACAACACAAATTTCACACCTCATAATAGTATGATATGCTGGGGTAATTCTCATTGTAAAATACCAAAAGTCCTGGACTGTTGCCCGAAAGTGACTGAGTTCAAACACCAGTTGGGCTATAACATTCGGGCTAATACACTTGGGAATGGTATGAACCTTTATCTCTCCAGATATGGGATCGATAATGCTTTTGAATAAAAAATCAAACCAAACCTATAAAATTCAACATCGGTCGCCTAAAAATATATATAATAAAACGCTAAGTTTCCAATAAATCGAAGATACCAGGTTTTGATATCTAGTTGAACATCATCCCATGATATCATTAGGTATTATTCATTATCAAATACTATAACATCGAAACTCAGTAATCAGAAAAGTTATTACAATACTTAATTAAAACTAGATTGATTTGATACCGTTTTATGGCATATCAACACTGATCGGTTATCTAAAGCCAAATTGTGTTTACACATACACAAACATATATGCTATATATTATATAATATTTGAACGCAAATACATTGTAGTTAACATGATTTTTAAACGAGCAAGACTTTATTTGTTTGCACAGAGTTAAATGGTTTCAAATATTGCATTCTCGCGGTAATAATTCATTTGATATCAATCATTTGTTTGCAAAGAGTTAAACAGTTTCAAATATAGGTTTTTATTGTCCCCACACAATAAAAAGGTTCGATGTATTGATTTTTACCACAAATAGTTCTATCTAAAAATAATAATACCAAGTAAATGATTGAGCTGTTCTACGTATTTGAACCATTGATGGGACTCTAACGATTACTACCACTTTGCGTTAGAGTGGACCTGGGAATAATGGTAATGAAAGTGTAACCGACATACAATACAAAAATCTGCACTTTGCGGAACTTTAGGACAGTACTGTCACTGTGAGTGGAAAAGTAGAACCCAACATCAGCAGTAAAATTGCAGAAATAGTGTGAATGCCTATAATCACAACTTTACAATGTTTCAGAGGGGCCCGGGAAAGGACACGATGAAGGATCATTAGAAACTGAAGGTAAAATTCAAAATATAGTTTAATAATAATAATGATTACTATTATTATATTGACCAAGACCAACAAAACTCATTACGATGCATGAAGCCTTCCATCCCAGAGATGGCATATGCAGACGGTATGTGTCAAGAAAAGAAGTAGGAAGTGGACTCGCCAGCATTGAAGAAAGCGACGATATATCAATAAGACGACCCAAAGACTAAAAACAAATCTAATTGGAGCGACCAAAAACAAGCCAAACAACATAACGATTAACAGAACAATAACAATTAGAAAACAAATATGGTAAGAAAAGCTACTATATGGACATTTAAAGCGACCAACAAGCAGAATTTCGGGCGAGAAGACTTAGACATAGCTAAGAAAGGGAATATGTGAGAGAGAAAATGAATCTCTTGGAATAGCAGTACTAAACAAGCGAAAATAGATAAGACGCAGCAAAATAAAAACTGACGGTCATGTAGTGATAAAGACAAAACGATTAATCCCATGATAAGCGAATGCAACAACCTGGCGCAAAAAGAAAATAAGATTAGACGCAACCAGGTGAGGAAGGAGATCAACTGGGAATTTTGCAAAAAGTTGAAATTTGACCATACTACCAAATAGTATATGTATAACTCACAATCCCTGCCGAGGAAGAAGACGTACAACTTTCCATGAAATTTTAAGATACATTCAGATCACCTGATAAGGGTCAGACGACTACGCTGAGTGATAATTAACAAGAAAAAGTAGAAAAAAGAGAACCTATCGACTCATGGTCTTTGCCGTCCCTGCAGACCACAGAGTGAATATCAAAGAAAACGAATAGAGAGACAAGTACGAAAACCAAGCCAGAAAAGTAAAAAAGAATTTACGGAACGTGAAGATGACGGTGCTGCCAATTGTAAATTTATCACTCGGAACGATCTCCAAAGGCTTCGTTAGGGGACTGAAAGAATTGGAAATTCCAGTGCGAGCAGAGACCATCCAGCATTGTTGAGGCTGGCCAGAAAACTGAGAAGAATTGCTGAGAATTGAGGAGACTTGCAAGTCACTCAAACTCCAGTAAAAGACAAACTCCAGTAAAAGATCAAAGCGAGAATAGATAAGACGCAACAAAATATCAAATGTAGGCTATGCGGTGACAGATGAAACCAACAATCACATAATAAGCGAATGCAGCAAATTAGCGCGGAAGGAATATAAAACTAGACACGACTGGGTTGTCAAGGAGATCCAATGGGAGATGTGCAAGAAATTTAAATTTGACCATACGAACAAATGGTATATGCACAACCAAGCAGCTGTCCTAGAAAATAACACATAAACTCTTATGGGACTTTGACGTACAGACGGATCACCTAATCTCGGCCAGAAGACCAGACCTAATGATAATCAACAAAAAGAAGACAACTTGAAAAACTGTCGACCTTGCTGTACCGGCTGACCACAGAATAAAACTGAAAGAAAGAGAAAAGAAGGATAAGTACCAGAAACTTCCTAGGGAATTGAAAAAACTATGCAACATGAAGGTGACAATTATACCAATGTGATTGGTACTTTTGGTACAGTAAGGAAAGGATTATTAAAGGGACTGGAGGACTTGGAAGTTGGCAGATGAGTGGAGACCATCCAAACTACGGCATTGTTGAGAACAGCCAGAATACTGAGAAGAGTCCTGGAGACTTGAGGAGACTTGCTGTCACTCAAATTCCAGGTAAAAACCATCAGCTAAAACTGATGTGAAAAAGTCTCAAGGTGTAAATAATAATAATAATAATAATAATAATAATAATAGAAGAGTCTTAATTCTCTTAACATCCAGTAAAAGCCTACCAGCTAACGCTGGTGTAAAGGAAAGTCTCCTCGTGGTGTAATAGTAAAAGCGCTGGGCTGAGGAATCGTAATAATAATCCTTATATGGTTTGGCTCGTTTTTAGTCGCTCTAATTAGATATTCTTTTAGTCTTTGAGTCGTCTTATTGATATATCATTGCCATCTTCAATTCTGGCGAGTCCACTTCTTACTTCTTTTCTTGACACATACAGTCTGCCTAAGGCATCTCAGGGATGGAAGGCTTCATGCATCGTTATGAGTATTCTTGGTCTTGGTCAGTATAATTATAATTTTTTTCTTATTTAACTAGATTTTAAATTTTACCTTCAGTTTCTAATGATCCTTCATTATGTCCTTTCCCGCGGCCCTCTGAAACATTGTAAAGTTGTGATTATTGGCATTCACACTATTTCTGCAATTTTATTGCTGATGTTGGGTTCTACTTTTCCACTCACAGTGACAGTACTGTCCTAAAGAGGAGATAAGTTCCGCAAAGTGCAAATTTTTGTATTGTATGTCGGTTACGCTTTCATTACCATTATTCCCAGGTCCACTCTAACGCAAAGTGGTAGTACTCGTAAGAGTCCCATCAATGGATCAAATACATAGAACAGCTCAATCATTTACTTGGTATTATTATTATTATTATTATTATTATTATTAGATAGAATTATTTTAATTTAATAAGCGAATTTAAACTGCAGTCACACTAATATGGTCACTTTTGGACAAATACAATTGGGAATGTTATGCAGCCACTTATCCTCCCAGCTTTAGCTTAAATAGTACCACTACTGTTCTTCTAGAAGAATTGATTTAGCATAAAATAACCCAAGCATGTTCATATGCTAATAAAAACAAACAAGCTGGTGTGAAAATCTCTTAATCGAATAAAAGAATAAAGATTGCCTGGGTAAATACCTTGAATTTGTAGAAGAGTGGCATATGATGGAAGATAGGATGGTGATATTAATACCAATCAAAGTCGAGACATTTGAACAGTTTCTAAGATTCTGCCAAAGGAGAGCGTCCTGTGGCGTAATGGTTAACGTGCTGGACTGTAACATTTTATTGAGTTAAAACTCCAGTGTCGCCATCCCGTTGACTTTCGGACAAATAAACGTAGGAAATGTTTGAAACGCCTCATATTTTTAGCGATCGGCTCAATAGTTCTATTTCTATCCATCAGCAGGAATGACTTCGAGACAAAATAACCCACAAAGTTTAATACAGGGTGGAACGATAAAATTGTCGCCCTAGAAAAGATGACATGATTCCATTTCCGTTTAATGAAAACCGGTTTTCTTTTGTTGTTGCAGACCATCTACTAGTTGGCCAGTTGTGTAGAAATCCCAAGAGCTATAGGAGCCTTCTATCATGTCTGAAAGTGACACAATGTTCAACGAGGGAGATCGGCGATACACCGCGGTACAACTCATGGTCTCTACCGATCCAAAATATGACAACAGGTCTATTGCCAGCACCCTCGCTGGATTGCCACGAATGTCAGGGACGTGCCCAGGGTGATGAAAACTAGTTTCCGACTACGGTTATGGTCTTTGGAGTGGTTTCAAGTGAGAGCTACATCATGTCACCTCACATCTTCGAAGTCGGCTTGAAAGTCGACACTAAAGTGTACCTGGATATGCTGAAGAGTGTGGTGATCCCCTGGTGCAATAGGATGGCCAGTGGCAGATCCTGGGTGTGGCAGCAGGACTCGGCGCCGGCTTACAAGTCCAAAGAGACCCAGGCTTGGCTTCAGAAGGAGTGCTACGACTTTGTGCCCTTCTCTCACTGGTCCCCCTCCTTCCCCGACCTGTACCCGCTGGACTACTTCGTTTGGTCAGACGTCGAGAACATCACCAACATGACCTCTCACAACACCAAAGCCAGCTTGATCACCGCCATCCACCGAGTATTCGCCGAGTTCCCGCCGGCGCTTGCGGAAAAAGCATGGTCCCAGTTCCGGATCCGCATCGAGCGGGGATTGAGGCTGAAGGCGGCTACATTGAATAGATGTCAGTTCTACAACATAATCAAGTTATCTGAATTGATTTTTTCAATAAAAGTTTTAAAATAAAGCTGTAGAGTTGTTTTCTTTAGGGTGACAATTTTATCGTTCCACCCTGTATTCTATTGATATTCGTATGTCATTAAACAAAGATACCATACCAAACCAGACTAAACCTCGAAAAGAGATTTGATGAAGAGAAGAGAAGAGAAGAGAAAGACTATTCTGACCACAGTATTACTTAAATCGGTTGGATACTTTGAAGATTCCCAGATACTTGAGAAGACTTGCTATCAATCAGTAAGACTTCAGGGAAAATCCATCAGGATTTGTGTGAAAAACACGCAACGAGTAAAATAATATAATTCTTTTTTCTTCATTATCACTTTTCAAATATCATTAAAAAATGTTACATCATTCATTATTTAGTCTTTTCTTTTCAATCTTTTATCCCTAAAACTCCATTATTTGTACTTAGTTACGATTATTTTATTTTCATTTGTGAAATTTAATTTAATTTAATTTGACGACTTTTATTATTTTCTAATAACTCTCATTTGATTATTTTAATCTTTTGAATAATTAACATGGCGTTATTTTATTAATTTGTTTATTAATTCCGTTATTATTAGCAACGGGGTTGATATTATTATCTTGATTTTCATTTTATACATTTTATTAATAGCTGTAACAGTGTTGCTGTTGATGAGAAAAACGGCTGTTGTAATAACTGCAATTGAAATGCAGAATTATTGAATTTTTTTCTTTTTTTTATCAAACGTTACGCATGAAATTATACTGAATATAATTATTTTACGACAGCTTGATTCTATTTGAATAATTTGATTTTTAATCAAGAGATAGCAACAAAGAGCTTCGCTTCCTTCACTGAGAGCAGTCACTTTTTTTCTCTTTCTTAATCTCTTCATATGACTCCATAATCAACTGATACTGATGATGAAAAAATACATAATTATAAGCAATGATTCATTACATCATATCTTCTTAAATAACAGCCGTAACGACGCCTAGTTAATGAATTATGCTTTAATATAAAAGCACAATAAGAATACCGAGTCAGACGTACAATTTTAATGAAAATTTCATATAAGTTTATGCTCCAAATGTAATGCCTCCTTAATATTTCTACGAAAACGACAACAGGTACTGATAGTAAAACAACGGTGGTGGATAGAGCAAGTTTTCAGCTACATTTTTCCAGTAATCACCGCCGTTCTCTAGGCATCTTAGGCAGTAATGAATAAAAGCTTGAATATTTTTTGCGCTGAGGATGATTACAAAAAGAATACGTTTTTTAATTATTTGCTCGGAAACAAAAACAAATACAAGCATTACAACAAGTGAAGTTGATAGAGCAGGTTTTCAGCTAAAATAATGAGTTTTTTGCATAATCACTACCGTTTCCTATGCATTTTAGCTTAGAATGAATAAGAGCCTGAATGCCGTGTTTCTAAGAGGGACCCTGTGTAGAGGATGAGCCTTATCTATTTTCACAGAACTACACCATATACAGAGAGCTCGATTATAGTATTGAACAAAAGAATCTCTTAGCTAAAAACATAATACTTTCTAGATCCTATTTACCCAACCTCTCCGCTCTTCTTGAAAAGGACCAGAGAAGAGCCTAAATAAATCGACCTGAGAAAAAAAATAATGAGGAAGAGGACTTGCCTGCATTAAAGACAGCATTGACGCATCGATATAATGACTTGAAGACTACATAGAAAAGTAGTGAAGAATTCTGATCACAGTCACCAGAAACAATACTGACAACACGAGAACCAACAGAATGGAAATAACCAGAAAACAAAAATGCGAAGAAAAACAACCCAGTGGACGTTTTAAGCGTCCGACAAGTTACATCTTACGCGAGAAAACGTGGATGTGGCTATGAAAAGGAAACTCAAAGAGAGAAAATGAATCTCTTCTAATAGCAGCTCAAAACAACACCGTAAGGACCAGTATTATCAAAGCAAGACTAGAGAAGTCGCAACAAAAGAGCAAATGTAGGTTTTGGGGAGATAGAGACGAAACGATCAACCACATATTAAGCGAATGCAGCAAACTAGTACAGAAAGAGTATAAGACTAGACACGACTGGGTGGGCAAAGGGATCCCCTGGGAATTGTGCAAGATATTTAAATGTGACTATACGACCAAATGGTATATGCACAACCCAGCATCTGTCCGGGAAAATGAGAGGAACAAACTCGTCTGGGATTTTGTGATACAAACAGATCACCAAATCTCGGCCAGAAGACCAGACCTTATAATAATCAGCAAAAAAGACAACTTACTGAATAGTAGATTTTGTTGTCTCGGCTGAGTACAGAGTAAAATTGAAAGAAAGTGAAAAGAAGGATAAGTACCTGGACCTTGCTAGGGAATTAAAAAATGTGAAATGTGAAATTTATACCAAGTGTAATTGGTTCTCTTAGTACAGTCACCAAAGGATTGATACAAAGACTTGAGGACTTGGAAATAACAAGATGAGTGGAGACCATCCAAACTACTGCACTATTAAGATCGGCCAGAATACTGAGAAGAGTCCTGGATACATGGGGAGACTTACTGTCTCTTAAATTCCAGTGAAACACCATCACCTAACGCAAATGTGAAAATATCTCAAGGAGTAAATTAAAAAAAAACAATGATAATTGTTGGTAATCGGAGGACGAGCAGAGACGATCCAAACTTCGACATTGTTAAGATTTGCCTGTATAAGGACACTTGAGGAGACTTGCTGTTACTCAGACTCCAGTGAAAGACCATCTGCTAACGCTGATGTAAAAAAATTGTAAGGAATAATCGTAATAATAATAATAATAATAATAATAATAATAATAATAATAATAATCTCACAATTCCTTGTCTGTTTCGAGTCGCTTTTGCTATCTGCAGACAGTGTATGTTTAATCTCATAAAAGCATCTAAAAAATCCTTCTGTATTATTTCAGTATAAAACTATTTTACCAATGTTATAGTAATGTATTGTGGACTCTTTGCATTGGCGTTTCCTTTACACCAGTTAATATTTGGATTGCTTTGAAACTTTATCTGAAATGTTCATTCTGTGATGTTCTGAATTATTTTATAACATTTCCAATGTTTATATAGTCACTGTATAAGGCATGGCTAGGTTTTATTTTTTCGGTTGGTTTTATCTTTCTCATCTTTAATATATAATAACTGATTTTTAATATTTTTGTTTTAATTTTTTCTTCTGTTAGTTGTTGCTTCTTTTGTAAGCACATCAACTGCATATTAACTGTTTGATTTCTTATGTTTGTATTTATCAACCACTTTGCACAAACATTATATAACAGATGATCATTTTTGTGGGTTTAACAGGTTCGAATTGAGAGTTTTCTGTCTGCTAAACCGGGTGCAATTACAAATTTAAAAATCCAATTATAGGAAATCCTTAAATCAAGCTTTAAAATTTTCATGCAAATTCTTAATGTTAAGTGAAATAATTACTGCCATTGTTAATAGTATTAATCATTTCATTATTTAATTGATAAGGTTGCGAATTGTTCAGGTGCATTTTAGTAAGCTATAATCTTTGAAGGGAAAAGTAAATCAAATTGGTGGACTGTGGAATCGTAGTACGCGAGTTCGTACTCCAGTCGCGCTATTACATTCACTTTCGGGCAAATACCCTTGGGAAAGGTATGAACCCCCTTATTCTCCCAGCTATGAGTTAAATAGTAGCACTACTATTCTTCTAGGAGAATGGCTTTGGCATTAAATAACCCACAGAGGTTGATATGCCATTAAACAAAGAAACCAAACCAAACCTAAATCAAATTGGAAAGATCAAGCGCGTTCTCTAGCGAACATGATATTGGACACCTGTGAAATCTATGCAGGAAGGCCAAATGTAATGATTCATTTCTTGTCATAAGTTTGATTGAGATATAATGAAAGCATGGTGAAAGTTGGGGACATGTGTAATGATCATGATGAGATGCAATAACGAAGTGAGATGACATCACACTAATGATATACTTAATTTTAGAATGTATAAGAATTAGCCAATTTTGAAAATCAGTCAGTTAGGACAGTAGTCAGTGAGAGTTGACAGTTTAATTGATTTGAGATTCACAAACCCCTTATGGGGCAATTACAGTGGGGGTGACTCTGTTTTGTGGCAAAAGTGTTTTTTCGTGAGTTTTTTTTTTTTTTTTTTTAAGTTTTTTTCTCTATCTCTTGTGTTTCGATGACTACAAGGAAACTGTATGCAGTCCGGATAATAAAACGACAATTTCTCTCTATAGATATATTGGATATATTATTGTTACACCACAAGCTCAAAGAAATAATTTTTAATTGTTACCAGAGAGATTTTCTTGTCTTTGAGTTTCCAACACTTAGGCAACATGTTCCAACAAGCTGTCTGAAAAAGTTCCAGATAAGTTGTGTTATCCCCATCTGTGAATCTTTCAGACTCAGAGTTGATAAAACAATTACCCGAAAACGTGTGTTACAGTCAAGGAACCAAGACCCTAATAGAGTACCGTATCGTGCAGCATAGTATTACAGTTATTTATATGGATAAATAAGTTCGTTATTCATTAATGATGACTAGTAACTTCACCATGTGAGGGTCATTTTGTTTTTATTCATCACGCAAAATTTTTTCCATTCACAAAAGCCAAAACGGACCACTTTGAGAAGCCCTGTTCTAAATGGTTGTAGTCAAACTAACAGCTGACTTATTTGAAAATTTATTGAATAAGTGCACAAATCACTTATAGTTATGATCATAGTTCTTGCCATTGCTGCATCAACTATTGGAGATAGAACCCAAAACTTGCTGCAGTTAAAACCTTAGTTAAAGAATCTATGTGTATTTAAAGAATCTATGTATAGATTTATATGAATAACGTAACGACACTTTCTTCAAAGGGATTCGTTAAAACCCGCTTTCTTTTTATTGAAGGAGCTCTTTAACAAACTATATCTTAACGATTATCTTTAGAGCCGAGATTTAGATCTAACTAAAAGTAACCAGCGTTGTTCGGAATTTTAAAAAATCAACTAAAGTACATTTTATTAAACAAAACTTCATACTTTCTGTCGAAAGGAATTGTCTTATCAATTTTCTTTTTTTTTTTTTTTCAAATTTTGCATAGACAGTTGGAGGGACTTGGAATAGGTTAACTGCATTTTCTGTAGTGGTAAGAAACCCTCTTAAAAACGAGGATTATGACACTGGACTGCATCTGATGGTGAAACTTCATTTCTGGAGGTCTCAGAGATGTGGAGTACTCCTTTCATTGCCATTGCGCCCGAGTTAACTCTTATCCAGAAAGTTAAAACTTAAGCCTCATCTACGTTTAAAGACTTATTGGTATTCGATAGGAACGTGCGCAAAGAACACAAAACACTGATCTGGGCCCGGCTTATCTTAAGGTGTCTGTAGTTTTTTATACATATTTACCAACCACTCCACTCGGGCAGGATATGACACAAGGTCAATTTTTAAGCGGAGTTTAATAGGTTTGAATTCAGAGTTTTCCTTCTCCTAGACTAGTTAAAGGCTGAAGAACCCAGTCTGCCCTACTATTTACCCATAGATGGAGGGAGAATAATTGGACTCATACCTTTCCCAAGGGTATTAATGCTATGTGAAATGCAATCAATCTCGTCCAGGATTTGAACTCGTGTCACCGTGTCCATTTCCAACGACGATAGCCATTACACCACGGGCACCTCTATAATTCTTTATATAAACTGTTCGAAAGAGGTACACATTTTCTGCAAACTTATATATATTCTTATAGCAGTGATATGTATTTATACAATTTAAATATAGAGTTTTAGCTATTTATATCCGGGTAAGGAAGGGCGATCATTTCATTATCCAGTATGACAATCGATTGGCTTTTGATCATTCTATCTTTGAGTAGATCGCAGTTGCTTATACAATATACTTTATGTCTACACCTTAAAAGCATGCAGGGAATATCTAATAGCGTTATATAGTGTTGCAAATTTCCAGTCAAGTAGAATGAGTATTATTTGATAAGGATTTCTGTGACTATAAACCAATGACAGTGGGGTCTAGATAATCCCGATTAGATCACCTGCAGAGAGGTAAGACATCCTCGCACCGAAAAAAGTGTCCTGGGTACAAAATTGAATCTAGTGGATCGAGTTCCACTTCTGGAGTTCTGAGAAGTATGAAGCCACCACTTTATTGCCTGTACCCTCAGGTCTACCCTCACCCAGAGTTTTAACGGCTATTAAAGTTCCATCTATGGGTACTGTAGATCTGTTTGAAAAATATTTTGTCAAATAGAGATACGTGAAATCACATACCACTGTGTACACAAATGACTATAATTATTTGCGAGGAATAGTTACTTGAAACCCAAAACCTGTGTATCAATTATTAATATTAAAAAGGAATACTTGAAACCAAGCCATATCATATGCAAATTATTTATATTCATCAAAGTTCCTTGAAGTTATATTTTTTTTTACAAATATATCAAAAACTATAAAAATACAAATACAACAACTAAATGTATTTTTTTTTTAAATCTAAAAGTATAAAGATACCTTTAAATAAAGTAACTATATTTCTTTTTTATAACTACGGCATTTAAACTTGTATTAAAGTTTTAGCATTAGATAATCCATAAAGGGTTGAAATTCCGTAAAACAGATAAACCAAGCCAGACCAATTTGAATATAGCAAGGACTTAAACTTCAAACAACAAATTATGTATTTTACGGGCGAAGTTCTTAAGAAATATTTTTGTGGCATTTACCACAAAGAAAAAGAACTTCCTCTCCTGCTACGTATTATTCTCGAAACGTTTACTGATTTCACACACACACACACACACACACACACACACACACACACACACACACACACACACACACACACACACACACTGTGCAAAATGGACCGTTTCGCAGACATTTCAAGCGAATTTGGTAAATTTGTCTAAGAATATGATAAACCATATAATGGTAACATGTTTATGGGCCATAATTTCACCAGGAATCCACTCGTGATCTCCAAGTAGCACTAATTTGGAAACAATTCAATATCTATTAAACTTCTGATACACATGTAAAAGACAAAAAACAAAAATAAAATAAAATAAATTTTTTATCTAAAACCAAACTTTAGCGGAGTATTTACAAGTTATGGCAGCATGAAACTAAAAGAAATTAATAAACTTGGATTTGGATTCTAAAGTGGAAATATACATGCCATGTACCTCATATTTATATTGGAAATCAAATTAATCGATAAAATATCAACAATTTAAAGAACATTTTGATTATGGACATATTTCAAAGAGCCGAGGCAGAATTGAGTGAAATCCCTAAAAATATAACATGTAGGTCATGGTTTTAGAATATAAATATAAGTATTATGTCTATCTTTACGTTTTCATAATATTGCCATATATACAGAAAATATTTTGGTGACTTTTAACCCCAAATTTGGCATTTTTGAGTGGTATTATCAAAAAATCTGGTTATAAAAAGTACAATTTTATTGAAATAGAAAAAAAAAAAATGCTACCAAATCTTTAAGTCCAAAAAATCAGAACAGTTTTGTAAACCATCGAATTATTTTGTTTTAAATACCTTAGAAAGAAAAATATGTTTTTAAAATTGTGCCACAATGTTGATGACAAATTTTCACGCATAAATTTTTCCGCTAGTTTTCCAATAAAATTTTCGACACAAAAAAACCCAACACATTTCAAGAGAAAATGATATAAACAAAATTTTGAAAACATGTTTTTGAAAATCAGATTAACATGTTTACTTATCGGAATAACGTCAGAAGAAATAATTAATTTTTCCATAAAATATGAATAAATGATGTAACCTTAAGATAACAAAAGAAAGAAAAGTTCTTATGTGTACATATTGAAGATAGACTAGACTCTCTAGCCTCGTTAGCACAACTTGTTTAAGAGAAGGATAAACTGAATTTAAGCCCAAAGGATGGATTTTAAGAGAATCTACGCCATACTGGTGCATCATTTTTCTGTTATCCAAAATTTGGGCTGGTCCTACGGAAATTTTCACCACGACAAAAAATTAACTAAACAGATAGTCGAATGTTTCAGGAATTTAATCGAACTATTGATCTCTTATACATCAATATTGACGGGATAGCCTATCATATTTATATATACATATATATATATGTGTGTGTGTGTGTGTGTGTGTGTGTGTGTGTGTGTGTGTGCATATATAGATATACATGTGTATGTGTGTGTGTGTGAATATATATATATCTGTGTATGTGTGTATGGTGATATATATATGTGTGTGTGTGTGTGTGTGTGTGTGTGTGTGTGTGTGTGTGTGTGTGTGTGTGTGTACATATAAAGATATACATGTGTGTGGAGGGTTATATATATATATATCTGTGTATGTGTGTGAGGTGATATATATATATATATTGTGATAGTTGGATTAAAGCAATATTTATTTGGATTTTTAATTTTTAGTCGATATGTCATGATTTTTTTATTATTTTATTTTGATAATTATAAATAATAATTATCAATAATAATAATAATAATAATAATAATATAATTATCAATTACAAATCTATTCTGTTGACACCTCTTAGTAAAACATACCCATACAATTATTCATACTGTCTTCCATTACCATAAGATTCGTCCCTTAGCCATATATATATATATATATATATATAATTTCATCCATAGACCTTCTGTCTCGTTGTGTCACAATCCTGCTGTGTGGCTAGACCCGAGAGAAGATTCAAGCTGAGATCAAAATCCAGCAGATTTCATGTAAGTGGAAAATTTTACGCCAAGCTGATCGTCATTTTTTTTACGTATATCTTAATTTCATATACGTTATCGGCTACGGGAGTGCTCAATTCATGTATTTCTGATTATGTGGCTACCAGCAAATTCTCCTTTCAAATGCTCAACCTACAGTGGGGAGCATATATATATATATATATATATATATATTGAGAGAGAGAGAGAGAGAGGAAGGGAGAAAGAGAGAGAAACACATAAGATCATAAAAAGGAAATGTCTGTTTTACCTTACTTTACCAACCTTGCCTGAATAACACACACACACACACACACACACACACATATATATATATATATATATGTGTGTGTGTGTGTGTGTGTGGAGAAAGAGACAATGTGTGTGTGAGAGAGGCAGAAAGTTCTATGCTGGTAATATGTGTATTTTTCATACGCTCCATGTTGCTTTAATTTAATTATTGGAGTTCTATCGAGGTGCTGCAGTAATCTTCCTAATAAGGAAGGCCTATCCGCCTACCTTTAAAATTCGGAATCCTGGGATATCTTTTCACCTGTCTTGAAACAACGTCCAATTTGCTTGAGTGAAATACGGAGCAATCTTAGCCATCAGCTAGAATCAGCTAAATATATATCTATGCATTCTATCTATCTATCTATCTATCTATGATTTAAAATTAGATCGCCGACTGTTCAAGAAAATACGAAATAACAGTGAATTCACAAATAAATAAAACTAATTAATACATAAAAATTAAGAATCACAAAGTAACTATATATATATAGATAGATAGATAGATAGATAGATTGGTGTGTCTGATGTTTTTGCTGGAGACAATATGCATACTAGTGAAAATGCATAATTTAAAGTGAGGTGTAAATTTGTGAAATTTCCGTTGATAAAAAATTTAAAAATAATTCGAATGTCAATGAGTCGTTTCACCTCATGAATTTATGAATATGATGAAGATCTACCTCATTTCTACTAAAATAGCTGCGTATTCTTCAGAGAACCCCGAAAGGAGTATTCATTTTCAATAGCCAAAATGAATAAATAAATAAGACCACTCAAATTACCATTTACAACAGGGGTTGAACGCAACCGAAAAGACTGGCTAGACACAGCAGTTATGGCTAAAGTTAAGGTGGGTATATGTTTAATGATGCAACCTTCCTATATTAAAACACTGACACCATTATAAACTAATATCTATCTATCTATCTATCTATATATATATATATATATATATATATAACGACTCAACGCATTTAACTCAACCACATACTTTTCCAGGTCTAGCCTCCCATTAGAGATAAGTCAATAACGACCAGCTCAAACCCAAAAGACACAAAACAAAATTAAACCGAACTTTAAAAGAAAACTGCCAGTTTGAAAGTGTTAACACAAAACTGAAAATGGAATTTTAAATATCTTTTTTTAAATGAAAAAATAACAGCTCATCTAAGTAAGTAAAGTTGGCGACCATAGTCGAGGTTGACCCGAAGGCTCCCTTTTCGATAGCTTACTACAACCAAGGTGTAGGGGAGGGCGCTACTCCTTTCCCTAGATTGCTTCACTTAACGCTTGATCCGTACCTTATAATGCTGAGTGTTAAGCAAGGGGGCATTAAGTACCATTTTTGAGTCTTTGGTATGACTCGACCTAGGATTGAACCCAGGTCTCCCGGGCCATTGGCGAAGATACAATCTATCTATCTATATATATATATATATTGGGTAAGATGTGCGACTGACGTAAAATCATCCAGGTTTCGATCCTAAATCATCCCAGATTTCGATCAGCAAGATGCTACAACTCGCTGATCGAGCCACACTGAAGCGTTGTTATACAACGAAACGGTCTGTTTGCAGATATACATATATATATATATATATATATATATAAAGTTCATTCAATAGAGAGGAGGAATATTGCCACGAGTGTTGGCAATAGTTAGAACTGTTTACATTTGCACCTTTTTAATAGAAATTGGTCATGAGTTCATTCACTCATTCCAGAGACGTCAGCATGACCTTCTTTACTGACCGATTTTTTTTTACTGGAGACTCAGTGTGTATCTACTCCTTGAACTATCTTTTCGACCCAGGCACGTTGTGGCCCATCCATGTTTAACCTATTTTTTAAACTAAAACATGCTTCTCTGTACACAAAATTCATTCTTCTGTAAATTTCACATGGCTTGCACTACTTATAAACAAATTGAACTACCAAGGCTAGAGAGCCCTGTATACCTTACATATGTTTATATCAGCATTTTCTTTCGTTCTTTATCTGAAGGTTTCGTCATTTATTTTTGTTTTCATTTCTTTTGTGAAAAAATAAATTATTTCTTCTGACGTTATTCCCACAGGGAAACATGTTAATCTGATTTTCAGGGACCAAAATTGTCATAACAGACTTCTGTTCAAACCATTTCAACAATGAAAAGCTATTAGCTACACTGGCCACATTGACGACACTGTCAAGAGCCATAATACACTAAAACGAGGCGTTAAGTGAAACTCTAGTTGTACTCAACGTTATTTTTTAGTGTAATATTAAATAAACAGCCTTTTTACCCGGTTTCTTTTTATACCGAACACTTTTATCGTTCATAATAAAACGACTAATCTTATACTTTTATTCATACCCCAATATATATATATATATATATATATATATATATATATATATATATATATATTGAGAGAGAGAAAGAGAGAGAGAAAGAGAGAGAGTATGGATGAAGAAATTTTGTAGGCAATATTTTTGCGTAAGAATTTTTATTAAAGACGGCAGACGAGTTTTGGTTTCATTTTTTTTTTCTGGTTTTCCCTGTCTTTGCACATGACTCCGAATATAAACTTTCCATTTTTGTAAAAAAAAAATCGTATAAAAATGTTCATCCCAGATGAATTCAGCCATTAGAAGTGATTTTCATTGGTAAATCTGAGATGTTGTTTATGAATTCGAAAAGTTGGGATGTATAAAGTTATTTATTTTAATTTTTTGATACGTAAATATGTTGCGATAATATATAGCATAATTGTGCATTTTTATTTGTTAAATATATCAATTATCGCAGTTTTCGGGTTGAATGCTGTTTGACGAGTTTAGTTTTTGGATTTTATAATTAAGTTTTTTTGGTATTTGCATGTTGTTGTTTTGTTGTTTTTTTTTTTTTCATTTGCAAACACATTCTTGAAAAAATTTAAAGCTGATTAAAATATTGAATTTTTAAATGTTTTCCAAAGCTCTGAGTTTCACGTCACATGTATATTATTATTTTCTAGGATTCCTTTGTTTTTATTCATTTCTGGCACAGTGGGAATTTAGATAGATAGATAGATAGATAGATAGATAGATAGATAGATAGATAAGAACAGAGATTGAAAGAGATAAAAAGAGAAGAACAGACTAAGAGATAGATAGATAGATAGATAGATAGATAGATAGATAGATAGATAGATAGATAGATAGATCTGAACAAATCGAGATCGACAGATCTAAATAGACATAGAAAGATTTGAACTGACTGAGATAGATAGATAGATAGGTAGATAGATAGATACGTTTCAAACTTATATGCAAAACACCTTTTAAGATATATTTATTAAGTTTGGATTTTCTCCGTAAATTATAGTTTGACAAAAATACGTCCATTTTTCTAGCTTTTTAAAGACTTTCAGCGTTACAATAACGTTTAATTTCAAATAGCTTGAGGCTTCATTCGGATTTAGCCGTTCTTGTTGAATTTCTTTGCAATTCTAACAATAGTTCATCATTTATTTTAATGCATTTACGTTTCAAAAACACAATAAATATTCAACTTTGTTCCTTGCCTATTACAGAAGAACGTAGGTATGAAAAAAACATCCAATTCATTAGAAAAATGAGCTTTCAACACCTTTAATAATAAGTTGAAATACCGAATAAAGAATTTCCTATAAATAAATATATAACACATTTTAACATTTTATATTGGCTGAAAATAATTTCTGTTTTATTCCGAGCTAAATTTTGAGAATATATTTAATAAAACAACAATTATATATTAGATCATTCCTCTCCTTATAGATGAACTGCAGCTTTTCACGATATACACACATACACAAACACCTATATGCATATACATAAGCACATAGACAGACCTACACACAATTATATACACAGATTATACATATATATAAGCGTCTCTGTGTGTTGCAAAAATTGATACATATTATCAAAAAATTATAGAAAGATTAGTTTGATTATAATTATAAAGAGAATCTATTGAAGAAAAACGTATAATTAAAGTTATTCAGGTACTAACGGAGATACTTGCTTCTTCAAATTCGTGTTAAATGTTTTTTCTTATATGCTATGTATGTTTTGATTCATCGTACCAATATAAAAGTATATATATATATATATATATATATATATATATATATATATATATATATATATATATATATATATGGGGTGATACATGTGTGCGTGTGTCTGTGTGCCTATGTGTGTGTGTGTGTGTGTGTAACCAAATATAAATAAATCGCCACTCAGCGCTTCCTGATAGCTTCATTACAGTTAGTTTCATGTATTTTTACAATAATTGCAACCATCATGCCTCATCTGATTGTATTTTTGTTGTAAAAATGCATGCAGTTATTAGTTATGAGATCGTCATAGGGAAGTGAGTTGACTATAATTTATTTTTGCTTTTATTCTGCTTTACTGTCCAGTATTTGAGCACTTGTCTAATTCCCGAAAAAACGCTTCTAGAGCTATTTGCTTATTTCACAAGATAACACACACACACACACACACACACACACACACACACACACACACACACACACACACACACACGGACAGATACACAGACACACACACACACACACACATATAAGTATATATACATACTTGCACATATATATATGCGTATACATACATATATATATATTTTTTTAATATTTTTGCTTTTATTCTGCTTTACTGTCCAGTATTTGAGCACTTGTCTAATTCCCGAAAAAACGCTTCTAGAGCTATTTGCTTATTTCACAAGATACACACACACACACACACACACATATAGTCAGAGATAAACACACACACATATAAGTATATATTCATACTTGCACAAATATATATGCGTATACATACATATATATATGTGTTAGAGCTCACCCACGCGTGTGTGTGTGTGTGTGTTTGTGTGTGTGTGTGTATTCAAAAATTATTAATGCTATCTCAACATCGGCTCTTCTCCGCATACACTAGAGAATCTTAAACACGTTCTTCATATAAAAAAATGTACTCTAACGGACAAGTTTTTCATTCACTTGTGCGTCTCGATGTTCTTGTAGGTGAGTTTCCCTACACTACGTTTGCGCATACATACGTTCATATATCAAAACGAATTCTTTACTTGTAAAATAATTACTGTATAGTCTACACATTTCTTTGTTTTTTTTTCTTTTCTTTTTCTCTTTCTTACTTTTTTCCTTTTTTTTTTTTTTTTTTTTTTTTTTTCAAGAACTCCGTATTGTCCAATACTTGTTAATCGAAGTGCTGACATATTTTCTCTACTTCGTACATCCACAAGTTCCAAATACAACTGCTTTTTTCCTCGTAAGATAACACGCATCTTCATGTAAGTAACATTCGACGCTCTTGCAAAACGACAGATGATCGTTACTACTACTGCTGCTAAGACAACCGGCAAAACTACTACTACTACTACTATTACTACTACTCACTTCCTTAGAACGGTGCGTGTCGTAGCTTACCGCGTTAACAGTGGCTGCTTTTATCTTTAACTAGTTGTACACCTGTGCCAAACAGCGGTTTGTGTATGTGTCTCTTTGGAGTAACAGAAAATAAATCTCTGTAAAGTAATTATTGCGTTTGTGGGCTTCCTTAATATCCTTCTTAATTCCTTTTTTTTAAATATGACTTTGTGATACTACGTAGAACGGCTCGGTCGGTCTTGCAATCACAATGAGAAATATTACTTCTAACAAGTGTAATAGTTATTATTTCCCCTTGTTTCTTCTGCTAAAGTTGAGGAAAATATCTTTGCTTTGACGACTTTAGGATTTCGACGTCTAGAAATATGTATAATCAATTCTAAAACCATAGAAATATCACTGCTAGAAATTTCGCGACTAGTACAATTAATGAAAGTAAATGTGATAAAAAATTATTGAGACTAAATGTTTTGTTTTTTTTTTGCTTTTGCTTTTTTGTTTGTTTGTTTCCTTGTTTGCTTTTGCGGGTGGGGGTTTGCGTGCGTGCGTGCGTGTGTGCGTGCATGGTTGTGTGTGTCTTTTTGTTTTGCTTTCATTTTAAAATTAAAAATGAACATGAAAACGGTGCATTCAAAGCAGTAAGAAAAAACTGATGCAGAAGATGTTCTTTAGCCTTGATAAAGTAACTAACCTGGGAGAAAGAAAACACTGAATTCCTGCCTGCTGTATTCTACTAAAAAATATTGATTATGTGTCGCATCATGCCTATGGCTGAAGGGATGGATAAATAGATACATGAAGACATGCAAAGATTAGCAAATTATAGGATAATGATAATCCTTAGATATCTAGAGTGTCCTCTCAACGTCGAGACTATATCTAATGTCCTTTTTTTTTCATAAGAAGGCAGTCTGATACATTTTGATCAAGAGTTTTTAGTGAAACACAGTTGTATGCAAGTACAGCACTCACGACATTCATACACCTTTTTCTTGTTTCGAAAACAAAATATTTATCTTAACAGGAAGGCAACCCTGTCGATGGCGCTTAGAAAACACAGACGTTATCCTTTGCATAGAGGAAAGACTCACCTCAAATAAAAAGGGGGTTCTGCATATGACACTAAGCCAAATCTAATGGTATTAGGATCTGAGAAGCAAGAGAACTTCTTCATTGTCATTACTTCCAGGTCCACTCTGATCCACCGTGGTAATACCTGGAAGGGTCTATTCGATGGCTCGAATAAATATTTTTTAAAATATAAACGTGTGCAAATACAAGAAACTGTACAAAAGATAAATATAAAAAACGCGATATTTTCTATTCAATAATCCTAAAAATAACCCCGGAGGAATTGACATGCTGTTAAAATCAATCAATCGTTCAACGATAGGTTTTGAGCAAGCGGGGATCATAAGAAGAAACAGGAAGCTCAGCATAACATTATATGAGAAAAGTAGGTAGAATAAAAATGTTGAAATCTAAGGTGATTATTTTTTTTTTAAAACGAACTCTTTCTTAATCATACATTTCATTCTTGATAAATAAAACTTCGGTCAGCACACTTCTGAAAACTGCTTTTATGGATGTTTCGCATGGTAGAAAGATGAATGAATTATTACTATTTTTTTTTTTTTTTTGTGGATTTGATTCTAATAGATATTTCAATTTTTCTGACTTTGTGCGACAAGAAAACTTAATAAAGAATTTTTGTTAAATCTGCTCTTGATCGAAGATACTTTACATACACTCGCACTATTTCGACTATGAAAAATATATTTTTCATGTCTATTCTAACAAACACGTATAATCCTATACCAAGCTTAGTTTAGTTTTAGTAAAAAATCATATGTATGATCATCCATTGAGAAGTGAACTAACTTCAAACGGTCTTATAGTCTATCTCAATAATAATGATACAAACTGACGAGCTTACATGTGCTCATTTATATAAAGGTGAGGCTCCTGGTGTAAAGGTTATCGTTCTAGTAAATGGACACGGTGACCCGAGTTCAAATCTTGATCGAAGCCGTTTAAATTTCACAAAGTGCTCATACTCTTTTGAAAAGCTATTAATCCGATTATTCTACTTCCAGCTATGGGTAAATTGTAGGACAGGCAGGGTTCTTTAACCTTCGTTTGGTAACCAATAATCAAGAAGGAAAACTGTATTTAAAACTGTTAAACTTCACTTAAAAGCTAACATTGTGTCTTATCTTGGTTGTGTTAATACATATATAGATGATGTTGTGTTAATACATATATAGATGATGTTGTGTTAATACATATAGAGATGATGTTGTGTTAATACATATATAGATGATGTTGATAAAAAAATTTCGGTAAGCACCAGTGGGTATAACATTGCAAATGTAGACTATAAGGCAAGTACAACTTATTGAAAAATCTCTCTGCGTTCGGTTTAAGAAAGGCATGAACTATCACTTCTTCATGATATGGCTGAACAGTAGAACAGACTGAATTCTTTAACCTTGATAGTGTTAACCAAGATAAGATAAGGAAACTCTGTTTTCAAATCAATCGTGACGGTTTTAGTAGACTAGCAATGTATATTAGTTGCTTGAGAAGGTTTAAGATGATTTCATCTTCACGCGACACTTTCCTGGTATCCTCGGTTAGAAAAAAAGTTTCTGAAATCATAAAGTGTCAATGAAACTTTATTCAGTTATTGTTTATCTAAGTGAACTGTAACATAGTATTATGGAAAGGAAAAATCAGTTGGGTCAGAAATAGAGGGAACCAATTCACCCATTTTTATACGAGCGATATGGCTAACATTGTAATAGCGACATCATAGTCGGTTAATTCAAAATCAAGTCATGCTATTAATACCCTTAGTAATGGTATCAACATAGAGATCATTTTTAAAATCCTTAAACGTCATTTGGTCTGTCTCTTTAACGAGGGCCTTTATATATCTATTAAATTATTTTTTAAGTTTTTTTTTTTTTTAATTTTTTTTTTTTTTTGGCAACAATAAAAGACTCCTGACAAAAGCCTCAGCATAGAGCGGCCGAAGCCTTGTGAATGTAGCAATCAAGATATAGCCAATAATCTGAAGCATATAAATGCACATTTAGGGCGTCTCAATATACATGGGATCCATGTGACCGTTGATAACTCTACTAATAATAATTTTGTGTTCTTTTTTGTTTCAGATTTGAAAATATAACAACTGATAATCCTCAATCACAATGCCTTGAAAAAAGACGAAAAATATTTTGCACCACTACTTATTTGGAGACAAAATCATTCAAAACAGTCTCAAAATTATTCAAACCATTAATATGAAATTGATTTATTACTGAGAAAAGAAACTCAAAAAAAAGATTGCATGTCCTGGAAGCTGATATAATAGGAATAATAGAAAACATTAATTTGATGCCTATAGCTCAAAGAATACATTTTTTATTGGATGTGTTCTTAAAGACCACCGTTGCGCTTTTCTCAGAAATAAATCATCATCATTTTAATTGGTTGCATCTATTTTGAGACACCCTGTACATTGTGTGATATAAATATGTAGGTGCTCGTAGAGTAATGGTTATTGAAGTAGAAAATGAACACGGTGGCCAAGTTCAAAATCCTTGACGAGACTGATTGCATTTCCCATTTACCCCTCTGATGAGATGCAGTCAGATAATGTTTTTGAGAATAATATGAATCAAAATTATTCTTCCTCTCGCTGTGAGGAAATAATAAGGCTCTTTAGCCTTGATATGGCAACCAGACTAGGAGAAGAGAAACTCTGAAATCAAACCTCTTAAACTCTGCTTAAAAAGTTAACTTATGTCAAATCCTGTGGAGAGTTTGCTAAATACACGTCTATTAATGTGGAGAATCTGAAACGAAAAAGCAAATCAAGATTAGATCTTACATAGTTTTCAGTAAAATGAAACTAACAGATAAGACGTTCTTTTCTGTATCCAATATGAATCACTGGGATTTGAAATTTTCCAACCTAAAGAAATTAGTACAAGGCAAAACAACATTGAGAAACTGGCTTGATTGAATGAGACATTGAGTTAGTTGCATGCTTCTTTGCTTATTAGCGTATATTTTGTGCCAAATCCTGTTTTACATATATATATATATATATATATATATATATATATATATATATATATATATAATTTTTAAGTGAACAGTTTGTAGGTAATATTTTCAAACAAGCCATAGCTAAAAACACGAAAGTAAAAGTCTGCTCCCCGGATGAAGACACAGACTACTTCGACATTGCAGCAGGTGTGCTGCAAGGAGACATATTAGCTCCATACCTGTTTATCATCTGCCTAGACTATGTGCTTAGAATGTCTATTGATAAGATAAAAGATAATGGTTTCAAACTGGCAAAGGAGAGAAGCAGAAGATACCCCGCACAAACTACGGACGCAGACTATGCCGATGACATATCGCTTCTGGAAAATACACCCGCTCAAGCCAAAACTCTTCTACATATTCCAGAACGAGCTGATGCTGGCATAGGCCTCCATGACAACACAAACAAGAAAAAATACCTGTGCTTTAATCAAAGAGGTGACATCTCCACATTAAATGGTAGTTGTCTGAAACAAGTGGATAAGTTCACCTACATGGGAAGCAGCGTCTCCTCAACCGAGAATTATATCAACAATTAGTAAAGGCATGGCCTGCCATCGATAGGCTACCAGTCATATGAAAGTCAGACGTAGTTTTTTCTTTGCAACAGTCGTGTCGATACTGCTATATCGATGCACTACATGGACGCTAAGTAAACGTATGGATAAAAAGCTTGACTACAAAAACACAAGAATGTTGCAAGCAATATAGAACAAGTCTTAGATTCAACACGCCACAAAACAGCAGCTGTACGGCCACCTACCACCCATCACGAAAACTATCCAAGTTAGACGAACTTGACATGTGGGACACAGCTGGAGAAGTAAGGACGAACTCATAAACGATATACTCCTTTGGACCCCTTCACATGGACGAGCAGAGGTTGGACGACCAGCAGGATCCTTTATATAACAGCTCAGTGCTGTTACAGGGTGTAACCTGGAAGACCTCCCCGGAACAATGGACGATAGAGATCCGCGCTGGCGGGGCAACATGATGATGATAAATGGTTTCAAGTATAGAAAGTTATTTAAGAATACTATATGACACATAGATGGGACCTTAAAAGCTACTACTACTGTTGGTCAGAGAGGACGTGGGAGTAATAGTTGTACTCCACATTCCCTAAAGCTCTCGAACAAGAGCCGAATCATCTGTTGATTTAGTGACATATCCTTGATACTCCCTCTGAAAAAATCCAGTTGGTATATTCTACAGCCTCAGCCGTCTGGGCAATATAACATTAAAAAAGAAGATAACTTTATCTGCACAAGGATGTTTAACAGCATTTTTTCCATATTCCATGGTGAATAATTGATTTACTAATTATGAAGTAATTTTAATACCTAGATGTTAGGTAATTGCGTACATATATACTATTTTTTGTACAGTTTGTCATGATTCGTTTTTGACACTGTTATATATCAGGTATCACTAAGAAATATAGATCTATTTGACCCGTTGAAGGAATATCACTGGGGGCTAGTGGGATCTGGGAATAATGTCAATGTATCGATACTCCACACTCCTATGAGCACTAGAACTTGATTCTCACCACCAGAAGAAGTTTAGAATCAAAACAAAGGTACAGTCAGAGTTAGCCTCGTTGACAGGGTGGAATTCTCTAGCTGTGTTGTGTTCTTCGAAATCATCAAATGGTGATCATTTTTTTAAAATTAACAGTGTCCGGATCAGTGGCTTTAACATCGATCTTTCTAGGTTATTCTGGTTTTGTAAAACGGTTGGAAAAGATAAAGGGATTAACAAACAAAGTTTTGTCACTTGTGTTGTATACTTCTCATGTGCAAAACACAAGCAAATACAAATGCAGGCGAAAACAGGCGGACTCTGATGTGCAGGTACGAACGGTTTATTAAATTCTGACTTCAGTTCTTTGACACGAGGAGAGAGACTCAGTTCTTACTAGGCTGACCATACAATGCTTACCCCACAAACGCGCGGCACATCTTGTGATGTTAAAGATCTCTATCAGTAGAGATCCGAAAAACCCAACAACCTCTTTCAACGGTCAAAAATCAACTCATTGCATAATTGGCAGAAACTCAACTGTCTACCTCCATAGTCCAATCTCAACTCTCAATTGACTGTTTTTCAAAATCCCCAAATTCTCAGGACCATCTCTTCGGGGCATGACGTCATCTACACTCCAGTCCCATTTCCAGTCTGGGGGGTTATTATGACTATGGTGATTGTTATATCCTTTGCGCGCGAGCATAAACTGCACCCAATTGACACTACACCTGGGCTCTTAACCTGAACAGTTCAAAGCCCAAACTGTATGATAAAATATAATTAACGAAAAATGATTAATATAAAAATTATCATTCCTTAATTATATAACAGTTGAAGCAGTGACAAAAGAACAGTTAAACATTTCATAATGAAAAGATAACCACTCACATTTATTTTCAGTTATCAAAGATTTATACGAGACAACTCCTATAAAAAAGATGTGATGTTGTTTCTTAGTTTCTAAAGAAAACATCTTCCTTTCTATTTATAAATCGTCACCACCTGATGGTGAGCGTGGTGCCCAGTATAGAAATATTCAAATTTACTCTCAGCATTCTGGTTCTCCAGTCACTATCTTTTTATCTACCTAAAAACTTCTCTAAAAACACGTGACTTTCCCTGTCAATAATAGGTTCATGTCTTTCTCAAAGTTGGACTTTCCGGGGATTGAACTATGACCCATCACTTGCCTACCACACCTATTTATTTTCGTTGGATTGTCTTGGATGTTGTTGACGTTGGATGACTTTTTTTCATGTCAAAAACCGAAGAAACTTTTAGCTCATTCTATATTTTTTTCTTCTCAACAATGATCTTCATCACGACGGACGATATTAAAAATTCTGCTGCTTTATTAAGTGGTCTGAACATTTGTAAGATATCGAAAAATATTATGAAACTGGTGAAAGGTTTTTTGTTGTCGTGGTATATTTGTTGGCATTGTTGGGAAATTTTGAGGTTTGTAAACTGACTCCTTTTCTTCTTCCTTCTCCAATCACTCGTTCTCTTCTCTTTTTCTGTTGAAGCTGTAAGAAGAATTAGGGACGGAAATAAAAGACAAGGATACCTTTACACCCCAATTTTTTGTGGGTGGGGTACGACAATTCTATGGTAAAGAATGTTTCCAAGAACTAGTATAAATAGTCGGCTCTACCAGTCAAAGAATTTGAAGTATATTATAAAATCATCTTCGGTAATTACAAGTTTGAGGGACGGTCTTATATTCAGTTGGTACGAGGATCATTAAATATGTTTCCAGCCTTTTTTCGTATGGGCACTTTTATTGATAGTACACACATGAAGCTCTAGTCCCCTTTGAAGTAATCTCCTCCGGATGCAATGCACTTGTTGTACCGTTCCAACAACTTCCAACAAGGCCCCATGGAAGTATTCTTGTGTGAGCAATGGCCCGGGAGACCTGGGTTCAATCCCAGGTCGAGTCATACCAAAGACTCAAAAAATGGTACTTGATGCCTCCTTGCTTAACACTCAGCATTATAAGGTGTGGATCAAGGGTAAAGTAGAGCCATCCAGGGAAGGAGTAGCGCCCTCCCCTACATCTTGGTGTAGTAGCTATCGAAAAGGGAGCCTTCGGGTTACCCTCGACTATGGTCGCCAACTTTACTTACTTACGATAGCCTCTGAGCTCAGGGAATAAGCAAAAGTCACAGGGAGTAAGGTCTGGACTATAGCGAGGTTGAGGAACTGTCTTGATGTCCATCTTGATCAAATAGTCTGTGACAAGGATTGAGTTGTGAACTGGTGTATTGTCCTGCTGGAAATGTCACTGACCCGATTTGATGAGTGCTGACCTCTTCCGACGGAATCTCTTCCTGAACTCCCTTAAAACCTCAGCATAGTAACCCTAACCCTAAACCTTTGGCCAATCAACTCTGGTGTATTGACTTCCTTACTACTCCCACACCTCTCAACATCCCTCACAGACTCCCTGCCTTCCTTGAATCTCTTTTGCCACTGGAAAACTGATGCTCGATTTATGCAAGATGCTCCAAAAGCAGTCTGAAGCATTCCATACGTTTCTGTGGCATTTTTTCCAAGTTTAAAACAGAATTTTATTGCATATCATTCTTCTATAGTGTCCTCACGTCCAGATTGCATTTTTGAAATTCACCAGTTGTGACAATCGGGCTTTAGTAGGGTGTATTCCAGTTCCTGCTGTAGCTCATCATTTGAACCTGAAATCATAAAAATTAATCGGTCATCTCATAAGATGTATAGCAATAACATACTGAATTTTCAAGAGTCTACGACAATTTTAAATGCCTGTACAAAAAAAGTCCGGAAACTTATTGAAAGCACCACGTATGTTTAGCATAGGCTGCTGCAAATAGGAGAGACACAAGCATTGCAAAGTTCGGGAATTAGCAGGTAACTGTGCTTCTTACTTGTTGCAGAGAGAAGGTCCATTTGTTCGATGCGTCAGGAAACCCCCTTTTTTTCGGCATGCGCCGATTTTCACTTCTTTTCAGAGGCATCCAGGGAAACTGTTACTTTTGGATTTTTTTTGTGTTCTTTTTTTATAATTTTAATCCTCACAGTATCTCAAAGAAGTGATGGAAGACATCATTTAAAGGAAAGCTAGACTAAAAATCAATCAAAATAGTTTGATGACTGAATAATGATGCTATGAATTCATATGAATGAAATATTTTGACAAGACAAGGCAAAACATTTTTCATTAACCTAGAAGCTTCTACTCGCACTTTCCGGAGATCTACTATTAGGAAATATCAGAATTCACAGCATAATCCCTGTTAATTCCGCTAATGTTGTCTGAAGAACTCCTCTTGCTTTTCCGTTTACTGCTTCTTTTTTGCAAAATTTTCCAAGGTCACTTTCAGTGCTTCAATATTTGCTGCTTTAACCGTCATTTTTACATCCGATATTTGTAAAAGATCATATCACCCTTTTTTCGAGAGATTGAAAATATAGTTAAAAAATCTGTTTTTTGAGGAATATTTCTCTCACAATTAACGTTATATATTTTTAATTCATTTAGTTGCTTATTGTATCATCGAGGTGAATGATACATCGAAAAGAATGGATGCTTAATAAATTTATTCAGCACAAGTATCCAGTACAAAACGGATACATACAAAAAAGACGCAGTACAAAATTAGTTACAAACAATTAACAAGAGAATTTACAAGAAATAAATGAAAGTCAAAATGCTGCATAGCCAAACGAGGTAAGATCAATCCGATCACTAATCAGTTTATCAAATCAACCGTCGAAGTCTTTAATCGTAGGCTATTCATGACTTTGAGACAGTCCATCTGGTTGAGTACTGAACGGTTGTTTAGCCAATCTATAACATTGCCATTCATTTCCCAACTGCCCCACAAAAAGTAGGTGTTCTGATTATAGCACTAAGCTATATCTGTTGTTGAGGCTCCAGTTGTAGAGGTTTAGTGAATGTGGAGTGCACCTTGATTATCATTACTCCAAGGACTAATCTGACCCGGATTTTTAGAATCTATCACGGTGCAATCTATGGGCGAAATAGACTGTTTAATAAATGGTAAGTATATTATAGGACCATGCCAAAAAATCCTTTACGAAACACCTACACAAAAAGATATAGATATGAACGTACTATAGTAACCAGAATTAGCCATAAGCAGAAAATAGCAAAACACTACATCAACACTGAAGTAGAATTTTTTTTTTAAACCAAGTGTTGGCCAACTTAATAAAAAGAAAACAAAACAAGTCCGACCGTAAGTCTCTGCTCACACGCTCGATTGGAAGTCTTTTTGACAAAAAGTCCGACCGTAATTCTCCTCTCACTTGCAAGCCCGATTGGCAACCTTCGTAACGAACAAAAAGAAAGCAAAGTCCGACCATAAGTCTTTCCTCACTCACAAGCTCGATTGGTAGTCTTTTTGACAAAACAAAGTCCGATCGTAAGTCTCTTCTCACTCGCTAGCTCGATTGGTAATCTTCGCAGCAAAACACAGTCCGACCGTAAGTCTCTTCTCACTCGCAACATGAGCCGTCGCTGTGCCGACGCTGCTGTTTTTATCTCTGTCCCGACAGACCAAAATTTGCATGAGAGCGTCTCTACATTGTACAAATCGCACCCTCACCCTCAGGAATATTTTCTTGCTTCGCATGCAAAACACGTTCTCGCCCGTTTTGGATTCTGCGGTAAGTCATTATTTTCGTTACAAACACTATATTCCACAGCCTAGCCAATCAAAAGATTTAGAATCAAACTGCTGCTGATTCAGGTTCCACGTGCGAAATTTAAAAGATTCTCTTCTTTCGTTCGCCGTTGTAAGATGAAGACATGTTTTTCTCACTCCTAGTTTATCTTAATTTCACACCAGCACACACACATTCCTAATTAATTTTTCACTTTAAAACACGCACAGAAATCTTTCAGGAGAATTTATTTTTTGAGAAGACTTTTTGGGGTTTGCATACATTATAAACATTCCCTTCATTCTAGTCTACTTTTTGCGTTACAATGCATAAAACATTTTTTTATTTAAATATCAGGATTTTCATTGCATTCATTTTTGTTAATTATTTAACCCGATTTCAACATTCATATTTCGTATACATACAAATAATTAAATAAACAGAATCGGGTTCCCTGTGAATGAAATATAATATTAAGGGTTACCCCTGGGTTCAATCCCAGGTCGCGTCATACCAAAGACTTTAAAAATGGTACTTGATGCCTCCTTGCTTGACACTCAGCATTATAACGATACGGATCAAGGCGAAAGTGGAGAAATCCAGGGAAAGGAGTAGCGATCTCCCCTACACCTTGGTGTCGTAGCTATCGAAATGGGAGTCCTCGGGTCACCCTCGACTATGGTCGCCAACTTTTTAAATACGTGCTGATATATTTTTGTTAAAAAACTTCTTGTGAATATATTTTTTCTTTTTCCCTGGTATCAAACAAAGAACACCTTTCTATTGTTTAAATACTGCAATAATTCTTTTTAAAACTACTTTCTACATAGTTCGTGAGTAATTTTTACTTTAAAAAAACATTTCAAGTATGAATACCGCTAGTTTAGCGTCGTTTAATGCATTGTTTATTTTCTCTTGTTCTTACTACAAAACACACTGGCGTTAAAAAAGAGTTTTTGAATTTTTTCCTCGAAACATTTCAAATTAGGTTTAGTTGCTTTTTTTGTTTGTAATTTTTTCTATATCTGCTTCTAAAGCAAAGCAAGATGAACGGCAAGGAGCAAACAGATATTTTTCAATTTTCGAACCGGCCAAACTAAATTTCATGCCGAACGTTAATGATTTGTTTAGCTAGAATCTAATATGGCCATTCGTATCCTCAACAGCCAAAATAAGAAGTTCCACTCCTGCATGGGGAACTTACCAGGTCATATTATCCCGGAAATTATGAAAACCTGTTCGCCTCAAACACCACTGACATGCCGAAAGAAGTAATATGGCTCTTTCTGAACGACGGAAAATTCAGCAACTGTTGAATACTGAAACGCTAAGAGCCCGTAAGCCTTCTCAGTTATTACTACATATGCGTTCATTGATGGGTGATATAAATGACAACATAGACATATATTTCTACAGAGAATGCCACAAATCATACAACCTATTCAAGCCACTGTAGACAAAGATGCAACCTTAGACAAAATTGCTGGGGTTGTTGATCAAATTATGTTGTATTCCTCCATACATACAACCAGAGCCTCGCCAAACACCGTTAAAGAAAACAATGAGTTAAAAAAGATGGTTGCACAAATGACGCACCAAGTGAAAGCGATGAATAAGCGATTAAATGCCTTAACCATTTACCATCCATGTGGCCAATCTTCTAATAAAAACAGATATCACACTAATTTCTGGGAAAATGATCGAAAATGTATTCAGCAATGTGACTTTAAAGTCAGGGCACATTTTAACTGGTACACTGGTAGAAAGCGACGACAAATTCTCTCAGCACATACCCAATCAACTAAAGTCGACCACTTCACATATAAAATACCACTACCTCCCTCAATTATCTAGTAGATAAGTTGGCGACCGTAGTCGAGGGTGACCAGAAGGCTCTCTTTTCAATAGCTAATACACCGATGTGTAGGGGAGGGCACTACTCCTTTCCTTGGATTGCTCCACTTTACCCTTGATAGTATCTTATATCGCTGGGTGTTAAAGCAAGGAGGTGTCAAGTATCATTTTTGAAGTCTTTGGTAAGATGCGACCTGGGATTGAACCCAGGTCTCCCGGACCATTGGCGAACACTCTACACACTAGACCAATGAGCCGGTATCTAGTAGATATTAGTGCTCAAATTTCCTTTATTTCAGCCACCTTAATAGATAAATGAAAGTGCCTAGAGAAATTAACCCTTCAAGCCATCAACGGCGCTATTATCAATACATTCGGTCATAAATGTATTAGCTTAAATTTTGGATTTCGACGCTCTTTTAAATGGGTTTTCACTATCGCATACATCCCAACCCCATTCTAGGTGTTGATTTCTTTCAACATTTCAGCCTACTGATGCACATGAACAATAGACAACTAGTAGACCCAGTTACAAGCCTAAAAACCAAAAGGTTTTCTCGAGGCTACCGAAAAATTAAACCCCTTCATTGCATGCTCCACATCTCCAACACAAAAAAGGCACTTTTAGAAGAAATATACTACAATCCCAACTCCATCATTAAATAAAACAAATTTTAACCACACTGTCACATATAGTCGTAGTAGTCGAGGGCGACCAGAAGGCTCCATTTTTCAATAGCTACTACACCGAGGCGTAGGGGAGGGTGCAACTCCTTTCCCTGAATTGGTCCATTTTACTCTTGATACTCTTACCCTATATTGCTGAGTGTTAAGTAAGGAGGTATAGAGTACCATTTGGAAAGTCTTTAGTATGACGCGACCAGGGATTGAACCCAGGTTTCCCGGACCATTGGCAAACCCTCTACCCTCTTGGCCAATGAGCCAGTTGTCCCATACCACATTACAACTATTGGTCCCCCAATACAATCATATCCTACACGTCTATCGCCAACATAGTTGTAAATAGCAAAAATGGAATTTGACTTTATCCTTGGGCTTGACATTATTCAGCCTTCTCAAAGCGATTGGGCTTCATCACTGGACATGGGTCCCTAAAAGGGTTGTTTTTTGGCGCCTGTGCAGCGAGTATCGGGCATTAAATGCCATCTCCCAAGCGGATCTTTATCCTCGTCCGCATATACATACTATGACATCTCAACTACAAGGAAATATATATTTTCAACAATAGATTTAATACGTGCATACAACCAAATTCCAGTAGAACCTTCAGACATAATAAAAACTGCGATTACATCTCCAATTAGCTTATATCAATCTCTCCATGTCGCTTTGGGTCTTAGAAATGCAGCCTAAACATTTCAGAGGTTCATGAACCGCATTCTACACAGTTTGAATTTCTGTTTTGTATACATAGATGACGTGCTAGTAGCCAGTCCATCTTTGAGGAACCTATTCAACACCTTGAAACAATTTTCAAAAGATTTAGCGATTATAGTATTATCATAAGCCCAATAAAATGTCTTTTGGGGCAACTGAAGTATATTTTTCGGGCACAGAATTGATGCAGTTGGTATTTCTCCTTCTCCAATTCCAGACAAAACGGAACCTATCAACAATTTCAAAGCTTCATTAACCATGAAATAAATGCACCAATTTCATGGTATGGTTACCTTTCATAGGAAATTTTGCCCCAAATGCGCCTAAATTCGACGTCCCTTAAAAGACATTTTAACTGACATTAAAAATTGTGATATCAGCTTATCTGATGAAGTCTTAGCAGTTTTTAATAGAATTAAAATAGTTCTATGCATTGACACAAGTGTGACTCCTGTCCTAACCAATTCTGAGCTGTGTCTAGTCTGTGAAGCATCGAATTGTGCTATGGGTGCTGTTCTCCAACAGAAAGTAGATAATGCCTAGCAACCAATAACCATCTTGTCAAAGAAGCTGACTGATACTGAATCACGCTACAGTACCTTTGGAAGATAGCTGTATACAGCTCAATCCACTGTACGCCATTTTCGTCATGTTCTTGAAGGCAGGTATTTCTACTTTCGAGCGGATCACAGACCCCTCTCCGGTGTTTTCCGAGCAAAAGCAAATAGATACTCTCCAAGAGAAATACATTAGATTTTTTACCTCCGTTTACCAGCGACATCCGCCATATAAAAGGCGAAGCAAACGTTCTAACCAAGGCGCTATCCCACTGTATAAATACCTTAGAGCTAAATACTGATATTGACGCTCAAGTCATAGCATCAGAACAGCTGAAGGATACCAAACTGCAACATTTAAAACAGTCAAAGAACACAGCATTAAAATTACTATGTCTTGTTCCTTATTCAAATTACAGCATCATAGCTGACACATCGACAAAACAGCCTCGTCCATTTGTACCAGAGAAACCGCGAAAACAAATATTTTATTCACTCCAATGCATATCACATCCTGGTGTAAAAGCTTCTACAAAACTACTTTCAGAAGATATGCATGGCCACGAAGATTATCTGACGTTCATAGCATGCCAGAAAGCAAAAATCAACGGACACACCCGTGCAGTGAGTTCCTGGGCTCTGACGATCGTTTTTCTCACATCCACATTGACATCGAGGGGCCCTTACCTCCATCAAATTGATACACCTCCTTGTTGACATGTATTGATAGATCCACCCGCTGACCGGAAGCGTACCCCATAAAAAACATAACTGCAGAAACTATTGCGCTGACTTTACTATTTGGATGGAAGCACAGTTTGGCGTCCCATCTATTATTACAACAGACAAAGGACGACAGTTCGAATCCAATCTTTTTAAAGAACTCACCAGCCTGTTAGGTTATAATAGAATCCGTACAAAAGCCGCTCATCCAGATGTTAACGGTTTGGTTGAGCGATTCCATCGCACTTTAAAAACTGCAATGAGATTTTAACTTGACCACAACCACTGGAAAACATATCTTCTACCAGTCATCCTTGGACTTCATTCAGCAGTCAAAACTGATTTGAAATGTTCATCAGCTGAATTCATTAATGGAACAACATTAACACTTTCTGGTTAACTAGTTGTCAACACCCAAACAAACATTTCAAGGAATGCATTCATTGAAAAACTTTATTACTACATATTTGAACTTTCGCGTAAAAAGCAAAGACCCCCAAGACAAACACATTCATTCATGATGCACATCATATATGTATATACGTTTTGTTACAAGACCTAACACACAAATATCCTATAGAGCCTCCTTACAAAGGCCTTTATTAAGTTACAAACAGGCATGACCAATTTTATACACTGCAGATACAGAAGAGATATGAGGACATTTCAATCAACCACTAGAAACCAGCTTTCTTTGACACAACTCCTTAAGAAATAAAAACCAGCAAGACACAACAAACAGAAGGTAATCAGCCATAAGCACAGACTGCGCCGCCAACAGAAGTCAGAACCTGCAGTGAGAGACGAGTAAATTGGCCGGCAAAGGGTGCTACACATGCTACATGAACTTGAATTGATTATCAATCTCTCCGAGGGACTAGTTCTTGTAGCAACCAGAATTATCTTCCAGTAGAAACTAGTAAAACCCTACGTCACCTCAATATTCCTCAACTGAGTCAATCAAAATATTCAGAATCCAACTGCAGCTGATTCACGTTTCACGTGCGAAATCTAAAATATTCCATTCTTCGTCAGATAAAGATATATATTTTTTGTGGTGTGCATACATTATAAACATTTCATTCATTCTTGTGTACTTTTTTGTGCAACGATACATAAAACATTGTTTTGTTGAATATCGGATTTTTATTACATTTATTTTTATCTATTCTGTGACCCTATTTTAACATGCATATTTCGTATACATAAGATTAAATAAATAAACAACGAAAATACAATTAACGTGATTCCCGAAACTATAGACATAAGTAAAAAAAAAAAATTAAGTTGGTGATCGTTGTCGAATACAACCAAAAGGTTCCCTTTTCAATACCTACGAGACCGACGTTTTGGGGAGGACGCTACTCCTTTCCCAGGATTGCTCCAAAGTACTTTTCATACATACCTGATAAAGCTGAGTGTTAAGTTAAAAGTTATCAAATTCCATTTTTGAACCTTTGGTATGACTCGGCCTGGGGTTGAATCCCGGTCTCCCGGGCCATTGGTGAACACTCTACTCTCTTGAAATAACCCTAAATCGGTTGACATGCCGTTATAATTAATCAATATATAAATCCATTTTCTAAATGTTTATCGTTAATTTATAGCTACCTATGTTTGTCGGTCTTGTGAGATAAATGGTTACATTATGATTGCATTCTATTTGTGTTGTAACTAAGTAGAAACTGATGGCCTTCGTTGAAGTTTAAGTGAGAGCTAGTGTCCTCAACTCACCGGGATTCTCTTTTAAATTCCAACCGATCTTAAAAGCACGGCTCTATAAACAGTCTAAAACTTTCCATGAACCCTCAATTGTCTGTCTTTTACCGGATCATTTCGGAACTCCTAAGATGATTGCTAAAACTGTTATTTTCCCATTCAACTTTTCATTTATTTACTTATTGACATATTGTTCTCTAGTATGTTCTAGGTATTTATGAATGTTTTACTTTATTTATTCATGTATTATCTATTTATTCATTCCCTTGTATGGATCAGATAATTATGTATTTTTGATTTTCTTAAATTTCCTTTTATGGCCTACCGAACTAAGCAGGCAAGTTAGACTAGGTGCTTAGAACATCTATATATTTAATGACAGAAAATTGTTTCAAGTTGTCAGGAGAAAGAAGCAGAAGATACTCCGCACAAACAATTACGGATGCAGACTAAGCCGATGACATAACACTTCTGGCAAATACAACGACCTAAGCCAAAACCCTTCTCCATATTCCGGAACGAGCAGGTGCTGGCATAGGCGCCCATGTCAACGCAGACAAGATAGAATACATGTGCTTTAATCCAAGAGGCGACATCTCCACATTAAATGGTAGTTGTCTGAAACTAGTGGACAAGTTCACCTACATGGGAAGCAGCGTCTCCTCGACCGAGAATTATATCAACAATTAGTAAATGCATGGCCTGCTGTCGATAGGCTATCAGTCATGTGAAAGTCAGACCTGACCGATGAAAAAAACACATTTTTTTCCAAGCTGCGGTCGTGTCGATACTGCTATATGGATGCACTACATGGACGCTAAGTAAACGTATGGATAAAAAGCTTGACGACAATTATACAAGAATGTTGCGAGTAATAGAAAACTAGTCTTGGATTCAACACGCCACAAAACAACTGCTGTACGGCCACCTACCAACCATCACGAAAACTATCGAAGTTAAACGAACTTGACATATGGGACACAGCTGGAGAAGTAAGGATGAACTAAAAAACGATATACTCCTTGGGACCCCTTCACATGGACGAGCAGAGGTTGGACGAACAGCTGGAACCTTTATATAACAGCTCAGTGCTGTTATAGGATGTAACCTGGAAGACCTCCTGGGAGCAATTGGTGATAGAGACGGGTGGCGAAAGAGGGTTAGGGAGATCCGTGCTGCTAGGGTGAAATGTTGGTAACCACAATATGATTTGTTTTCCGGCTTTGATTAAGAGATTCATTTCTTTTTCAAATTCGAAGAGAATTAAGTATTCTTTTACACCTTGCAAGTTTTCAACGCTAGTTGCCACAGGTGGTTTTCACAGAGGTTCACGAGAATTTTAATTTCTCTTGAACAGTTCTGAGTATTATAACCGATGTCAGCTGTACTGTGCTACGGCTGTGGTGAAAAACCTACTAGGAGGATAATAATAATAATAATAATCACTGGAAAATGTGCATGAAATTTAAATTTGACCATACAAACAAATGGTATATGCACAATCCAGCACCTGTCCTAGAAAATGCCACGCATAAACTCCTATGGGACTTTAACATACATACGGATCCCCTAATACCAACCAGAAGACCAGACTTGATAATAATCAACAACAAAAAATGAGAACTTGCAAAATAGTCGACTTTGCTGTCCTGTCTGACCACAGAATAAAACTGAAAGAATGTGAAAAGAAGGATATGTACCTTGACCTTGCTAGGGAATTGAAAAAACTGTGGAACATGCCGGTGACAATTATACCAATTGTAATTGGTGCGTTTGGAACAGTAACTAAAGGATTGCTAAAGGGACTGGAGGATTTAGAAGTTGGCGGACGGGTGGGGACCATCCAAACGACAGCATTATTACGAACGGCCAGAATACTGAGAAGAGTCCTGGAGACTTGAGAAGACGGGTTGTCACTCAGACTCCAGTGAAGAACCATCGGCTAACGCTGATATGAAAAGATCTAATAATAATAATAATCCGCTGATGTGTGTTCTTCTGAAGATCAGGTCTAATCTATTTCAGCCAGGCAGATTATAATAAACCCATGGATGTGGAGTAGCCAGATTATCCTACACATGGAAAATGGCGAATACAAACACAAATCAACGTAGGACTCAGATTACAGATCTGAAAACAATGAATCAGAGGAGACAAAAATAAATGTACTTCATTACTATAATCATACAAAAAGAGAGTACAGAAAAAGAATGATAGGAATTTGTGTAAATGCCACAAGATTCGATACAAGAAGCCAAAGACTTGTTAACCAATCTAGAATAATATTAAAATGTTGGTTTTCTGATCATGAGATACTCGAAATACGTTGAAAGAGTGTAGAATATCAACAAGATTCCCAGTCTCGAATTGAAACACTAATTACAGAAAAACAAGAGCTCCTAAAACCCAATTACAAAGTAATATTCTGATGACCGAACCATCAAAGACCCCAGCACCACAAGACAAATGAAAACTCAAGAACAGAAAATAAGTGTAAAACTGATAGAGAAAATCATGATTTAAAATAAGTTTACATCACAATTTCCGGAAAGCAAGACTGGAAAAAAGTTAACGTAGAAACTAATATGGTTAATAAATTATTATGAAATATCCCAACGGGCAATACCACAGAAATAAACGAGCTAACTTACGCAGGAGCAAAATTAGTCTGTGAAAAATGTGGTGTTCTCTTCAGGAACCTGAACAGAAATACAAAAAAAATGGTGCGGTGGGGATTAGTCTACAAAGTCAGTTAAAGAAATTTTGACAAGTGAAGATACTAAAGAAGGAAAAACACCCGTATATATGTTGGAATGACAAGACCAAAAATAAAATAAAAACAACAGACAAGTCTTATGATACCACTTGAAGAGATTAATCAAAAGTTAACGAAATAAGGCTCAAAAGATAGCGAAATTGGGCCAAGCTATAGAAACAAAACAGAATATTCTGAAATAAAGAAAGAAAATTCTACCAACAAGTAGGTGGAGAATGCACGCGGACAAAACAACAATATGATGCAAAACAAATTTAGAAAAAAATATGGGAACTGAAAGAATATGACAGAAAGACCTATTCGATAAATAACTTGTAAAAATAACTAAATGGACTCGAAGAAGGCTCTGAGATGGATATACTCTTGGAATGGCTCAAAGAAGTAGTCAAGAAAGTACCGATTTAGAAGTCATTAGGCCATGATGGCATAAATGGATTCTGGTTTTAAAAAGATCACGTCCATCCACAACAGACTGGCTCTTCAAAAGAGTAGAATCCTATAAGAAGTAAATATAACCGAACCAATGACTAAGGAGAAAACTAACCGATCCAGGAAGACCCACAAAAGGAACGACCCCCAGCAAATATAGACCGATAACCTGTCTACCGGTGATATGAAAAACCCTAACAGCATTGATCAAGGAGGATATATATTACTCGCTAATATGCCACGGAATATTTACCAAAGAACAGAAAGGGTCCCACAAAGGAACAAGAAAAACTGCTGATTGCTGTACATTGATCAACACAGGCTCAAAGAGAACCAAGTATGCTGGAAAAATGTAGCCATGGCGTGTATTGATTACAAAACGACCTGTGAAAAGGTCCCACAAAGTTCAATTGTGGATTATCTGATGATATGAAAAATATCCAACAAGTCGTAAAATTCATCATGCAAGGCATGAACAACTGGGAAGTGGAATTGATATCAAGAGAAAAGATTTTAGCTGAAATGAAAATCCGAAGAGGCATCTTCTAATGAGACTCGCTTTCGCCCTTAACCTTTATAAATGATGGCCCACAATTACATATCAAGGAAGTGCACTCACTAAAGGCTACAAATTTATAAAATCACAAGAAAATATTAATTACCTTATGTACATAGACGGTATCAAGATGTTTGCAAAAAAAATTAAAAAGAATTGCAGAATCTGATTCAAACAGTATGAATATACAACCACAATATAGGAATAGAATTTGGCATAGAAAAAACTGCCATGCACATAATGAAAAGTTGAAATGTTTAAATGACGGAAGAAAAATAACTGCTAAATCAAAAAAAGAATTAGAACACTTGGAGAAAAGTAAAATTACATGAACTTCGGAATAGTGGAAGCGGACATCATCAACCACCGGAAAATGAAAAAAAACAAAAACAATACCTCATACAAACAAGAAAACATCTCGAAACCTAACTCTACATAAAAAAATCTCAGCAAAGGGATAAACAATTTTGCCGTTTCCCGTTGTACAATACTCGGAGCCATTCGTAAAATGGATGAGAGAGGACAAATAAATTGATGGCTATGCAGAGGGCTTTACATCCGAGAGATGACCAAAAAGACTGTATGTGTCCAGAAAAGAAGGAAGATAATGATTCACCAGCATTGAAGACAACAGGATGTATCAATACATGTACTCGAGGACGATATTAAAAAGTGCAAAAAAAAGACTAATTACAGAAGCTTGTAACGGCTCTGACAACATAAGGTCCAACCGAATAACAGCCCAAACTAGGAAACAAAAATGGGAAGAAAAATATTTTTATGGCTATTAAGAGCGACAAATAGGCAAATCTCGGACGAGAAGAGCTCGATATGCTTAGGAAATAGAAACCTTAAGAGAGAAAGTGAATCTTACTTAATAACAGAAAAAACAACGCCATAAGGAC
This sequence comes from Sepioteuthis lessoniana, assembly GCA_963585895.1. NCBI lineage: Eukaryota > Metazoa > Mollusca > Cephalopoda > Myopsida > Loliginidae > Sepioteuthis > Sepioteuthis lessoniana. The sequence goes on from CAUZXS010000436.1 coordinate 61,816, forward strand.
CAATTATATTACAGTCTAACTCAATAATGCAAAAATAATGGGAAGTGTCGATTATATGATGATCCTATTTACCCAACCCCTCCGCTCGGGCAGGATATGACACATGGTCAATTTTTAAGCGGAGTTTAACAGGTTTGAATTCAGAGTTTTCCTTCTCCTAGACTAGTTGCCTCACCAAGGCTAAAGAACCTAGTCTGTCCTACTATTTACCCATAAGTGGAGGGAGAATAATTGGATTCATACCTTTCCCAAAGGTATTAGTGCTATGTGAAATGCAATCAGTCTCGTCCAGGATTTGAACTTGTGTCGCCGCGTCAATTTCCTACGACGATAACGATTACACCACGGGCACCTCGATTATGAGATGATAAAGACGAAATGATAATTAACATAGTAAGCGAATGTAGCAAACTAAAGAAAGAGTAGTACAAGACATGACACATCTTGAGTAGGGAGATGATGAACTGCGAATTATGCAAGGAACAGAAATTCAACCCAACGAACGATTAATATATTCCGAAATTAGAATCCGTCTCAGAAAATGAGACACATAAAATTCTCTCAGATTTTAAGATAGAAACTAATCAGCTGATCTCATCTAAGGAACCAGACCTGGTGATAATTATTAAAAAAAAAAACAAAGAGAACTTGCTGTATAGTGGATTTTATAAAGATCATTAAATAAGTGTCCAGACTTTTCTCGTATGAGCACTTTTATTGATAGTACACACATGAAACTCTAGTCCCCTTCGAAGTAATCTCCTCCAGCTGCAATGCACTTGTTGTACCGTTCCAATAACTTCTGGAACGCCCCATGGAAGTCCTCTTGTGTGAGCGTGTCAATGACATTCGTCACAGTCTCTATCATCTCTTCAATTGTCTCATAACGACAGCCTCTGAGCTTAAGGAATAACCAAGAATTACAGGGAGCAAGGTCTGGACTATAGGGAGACTCAGGAAGTGTCTTGATGCCCATCTTGCTCAAATAGTCTGTGATAAGGATAGAGTGGTGGACTGGTGCATTGTCCTGGTGGAAATGCCACTGACCCGATTTGAAGAGTGCTGGCCTCTTCCGACCTAATCTCTTCCTGAACTCCATTAAAACTTCAACATAGTAACCCTAACCCTAACCCTTTGGCCAATCAGCTCTGGTGACTTCCTTACTACTGCCACATCTCTCATTATCCCTCACAGACTCCTTACCCTCCTTGAATCTCTTATGCAACCAAAAATGATGCTCAATTCATGCAAGAGGCTCCAAAAGCAGTTTGAAGCATTCCATACGTTTCTGTGGCATTTTCCAAGTTTAAAACACAATTTTATTGCATATCGTTCTTCTAAAGTGTCCTCACGTCCAGATTGCATTTTTTAAATTCACGAAATTCACCAGCTGTGACAAACAGGCTTTAATATGGTGTATTCCAATTATTGCTGTAGCTGTTCATTTGAATCTGAAATCATAAAAATTGGTCAGTCATCTCATAAGATGTATAGAATTGACATACTAAATTTTCAAGACTTTACAATAATTTTAAATGCCTGTACGGCACCATTTCAGCAGACCACAGATTGTAACAAAAAGAAAGCGAATAGAGAGACAAGTGCTTAAACCTTGCCAGAGAACTAAAAATGCAGTGTAACATGAGGGTGACGTTGATGCAGGTTGTGATTGGAGCACTGCTAATGATCCCTAAAGGATTAGAAAGAGGACGGGAAGAATTTAAAATTGGATGACAAATTGAGTCTATCAAGATTAAAGTATTAAAATTGGCAAGAATTCTCAGAAAAATCTGGTTACTTGAAGACACTTGCTGTCACTCAACCTTCAGTGAACTTCCATCATCTAACTTTGGAGAGATGAACTTGGAAAGAATGAAATAATTATAATCAAGCCGTAAAGAAGGCAACAAATTTGTAAATCAACTTGATTTTAGATCGAAGTAGATATAAAAGATAAATAAATAGAGACACCAAAATGTATAAAGAAGCAAAAACACGAGGACTAAATAAATAAACAAACGTCATGGAACAAAAAAAAACCGACATGGACGATACGCACAAAGAATTATAAATGCTGCTATAAATCTATAAAGACTTATCGATGGCTGAAAAATGCGGTACTGAATATGAAGACAGAGGCAAACAGAAAAAAATGGATCAAACTCAATATGTAAAATGTACGATTAACTGAACCACATAACCACTTAGAATCCAGTTTTTCAATCTTAACACTGAAAGAATAAAAGGAAAGACAGGAGTAAATAGGACATTGGAAGATATGTTAATACTATGGAATACAAGATAGTGAAAAGTGTTAATACTATGTAATTTAAGAGAATGAAAAGTGTTAATACTATAGAATATAATATAGCAAAATATGTTAATATTATGAAATATAAGATTGTGAAAATGTTAATACTATGGAATATAAGATAGTGAAATGTGTTAATACTATGGAATATAAGATAGTGAAATGTGTTAATACTATGGAATATAAGATAGTGAAAAATGTTGATACTATGGAATATAAGATAATGAAAGATATTAATACTATGAAATATAAGATAATGAAAAATGTTAATACTATGGAATATAAGATAATGAAATATGCTGATACTATTAAATACAAGATAGTGAATTATGTTAATACTATGAAATATACGATGATGAAATGTGTTAATATTATGAAATATATGATAGAGACCAATATTAATACTATGGAATATAAGATAGTGAAAAATGGTATAAACACCAACCAGAACTGATAAGAGAAACCAAATAGCAACTTTTTTTCAGGAACTATGCCACCCAAGCAGATAAAAATACAGAGTATCGAACAGATTGAGACGCGAAGGAGTATAAAAGAAATACATGCCTTCTCACTGATTTGCCAGTGCCAACAGATAAGAAAATTATCAGTCTAAGAATTTTATGAGTAGATGTAAAAAAAATGTGGTGGCTTAATACTACCACCGATACCGTGATAGTGGGGTCCTAGGGTATAATAAAGAAAGGGACAGATAAACACATAAACAAGATAACTGGCTGTTGTAGCTTATATGAAATACGAAAAAATTCACTTTGCAGAACTGTTCATCTCCTTAGGAGAGCTCTATCAATGTGAGAGGAAAAATAAAACCCAAAAGAGGTAGTAAAAAACGAAATACGGGGTGCCAGTGGTGTAATGGTTATCGTCGTAGGAAATGGACACGCTGACACGAGTTCATATCCTGGACCAGGCTAATAGCATTTCACACCCTTGGGAAAGGTATGAATCCAATTATTCTCTCTCCAGTAATGGGTAAATAGTAGGACAGACTATGTTCTTCAGCCTTGGTGAGGCATCTAGTCTAGGAGAAGGAAAACTCTGAATTCAAACCTGTTAAACGACGCTTAAAAATTGACCTTGTGTCATATCCTGCCCGAGCGGAGGGGTTGGTAAATATGAGTAAAAAACGAAATACATGGAATGTATACAATCACTACCTTCTCTCACCCTTGAGTGGAGGAATGTAAGCGACTGAAAATAAAACTGAATTTTATTTTGTTAATGAGTTAGATAACTTCTACTTGCTCACAGTTAAATAATTTCAAGTACATCTATCTAATACAAATAATTAGATTCCAAGGCACCAACTATACGGCCACCTGCCTCCCATCATGAAAACTATCCAAGCTAGACAAACATGCAGGACACTGCTGGAGAAGCAAGGACGAGCTCATAAATGATGTACTCCTATGGACCCCCGCATATGGCCAAGCAAAAGCAGGACGATCAACTCGAACATACATACAGAAACTCTGTGAGGATACGGGATGTAGCCCTGAAGACCTGCCTGAGGCGATGACCGATAGTGAGAAGTGGTGAGAGAGGGTCGGGGATATCCTTGCTAGCGGCATGACATGATGATGATGATGATGATAATCATTTATATAGTTTTAAGTATAATTATCTAACTCCAATAATTCTACTTAATACTAATAAGTTGTCAGCACACAGTTAAATGGTTTCAAGTATTCTTATATAACATGAATAATTCCATTTACCATTAATCACTTGTTTGCACTGAGTTAAATGGTTTCAAGTATTCCAATGTAGCTCTAACAGTTTAATTTAACAATCAATCATTTATTTTCTCAAGAAAACTGTTCTATTTGATCCATGGATAGGATCCTACCAGGTTCTACCATTTCGGCTTAGAGTGGACCTGAGAGTAATTGCCATTACTCTCAGGAACTGCACACTCCCCAAACCTCTTGGACTGGAGCCTCAGCTTCAGATTGTTTAGCATCATATCTAGGACATTCGTTAGGCGGAGTCTTACTCTTCTATGGAGATGCTCTTGGCGTTTTCTATAGTCCTTGCCGATTGGACTGGTCAGCCTTATGACGCGCAACACACTCACAGACACAAACAGTATATATATATATATATAGTCATCCACAGACAGATCTGTTTCGTTCTATTAGAACTCATCAGTGTGGCTAGAGATATTAGCTTCCCATACCTGGGATCGAGACCCGGTTGACTCAAACGCCAATCCAAGCCTCTAACCCTCAGCCACGAGGAGCCAGTAGCAACGAAGTAAATTTTAAACGGTTATGAATCACAATTACTATTGTTTTCATACATCCGTTTTTGGCCATGCCGGATGCGTGTGGGCTTTAGCCCTGCGACCGGATGTTATATATTAACCCTCAACCAAGCCATCAATCAAGAGATGCACCAGTGTAAACAAGCAGAAGAACAGCAGACGCAGGTGCACGTTAGAAAAAATATAACCAGGTGCACAGGCGGTTCGAGTCAGTTGGTGACAGGATGCCGAAGTGAGAACCAGCTGCTGATTTAGCCTTTAGTGACCCCCGGTTGAGCAACCCATGACAAGATGCGAAAGAAGTGCTGCTATGGTCGAGAGAAGAACTTGGGTTAATATAGCCGTCCGTCCTTGTCTCCACTTATTTCTCACACACAACAAACATCACCTTTTCGAAAACACAGTGTGAGAGATTTATATAAAGAAGTGTATTCGTTCGTTATTGAAGTCGTCATTATCAGTTGATTATGATCCCGTGTATACCTATGTGGCTTTACAACACGGACCCACCTAAAAACGGCCTTGTGTCAAATCTGTCCGTTAGTGTGACGTATGATAAATAACCAGGTGTTACGGGTTCGGTATTGAGTTACAGCCTGTTCTAATTTTTGTCCGCCAGCCGGATTTTAGCTGGGGCCGCTGAGCCGGTAAGTGTTGTTATTCTTGTTTATTCTGCACGTTAGAGCAATGACTTCTTTTGTAGGGTGTCTACTTAACCTCTTCATCAGACAAACTCTGTGAGAGTACTGATTTCGTCTCTGATGAACCGATTATAAAACTCAAGTAGTAGTGGGTTTCATACTTCCATTACTGCATTAAGCGGCTTGACATCGTTCATTTTAGTTTTAGAGATGATATCTAGAAAAATTGCCCCCATCCTTAAAATTATCACACATTCATATTCTATCTGTCTTAGTTGATTCATCGTCAATCTCATGATCAACGTTTTTCTAAAATCTAAATTAATGACGAACAAATGCCTGAATCCTCTTCAATAAAGCAAGAGAAATTATAAGATGAATGAACAAATTTTAATTCTAAAAAAAACTAAGCCAAAACTGACATCTGGACTCTCTTTTCTGAGTTCATTATTAGTGCTAATAGCAGTCTCATTTGTTTCGCGTCTGACTACCGTGAAATAGTAACAATGAAACATCGAAGGAAGAGTGTTTCTATTACAACACACCATTTAAGATGCTCTAAGAGAATAAAGCACTTTCCAGGTCATCTTGAAGCATAATAATACACTTTAGGAAATGTTGCTGGGCTTAGAATATATTCATGGTTGATTGAGTTCTGAGTTATTTAGAATGTCACAAACAATTTGTTTACACATAAGTAATTAATATATATATATATATATATATATATATATATATATATATATATATATATATATATATTATATGAAAACGCACATATATACACAGACATATGTATACATATACAAAAAAAGGAGAAAGAGCTACCAGTAAATTTAAAACCCCACAGCCTCCCACACAAAGTTTCCCCAAGACACACACTCATACACACACACACACACACACGCACACACTAAGAAAAAAAACTCTTAGTGAAACCCAAAACCACTCCAACGCCAGTGCACACGCACACACAGACACATACACAGCTATAAAACATATCAAATACCAAATAAGAGTAAAGCAGATCAAAGTAAACACATTCTAGGAAAGAGGGAGAATAACCCCTATATAAACCCACCTGACCAACCAAAGGTCATTCAAACTGGAAACAAGAGTGAGTTCAAGTCTCACTGAGCACCCCATTAACAAGGCCTTGCGCCACATATGTTCTCTGACGAAAGCAACGAGCTGGAAACACACATATAACACGTATGTAAGAACAAAATAAATAAATTCAAAAAAATACAAAATCTCTTCGTAGACCTTACTTTAAAATATATTCTTATTCTTTCTTTGGACCTACAAAAACTATATATATATATATATATATATATATATAGAGAGAGAGAGAGAGGATTTGGCATTAAATGACCTACATTTGTTAATATGCCATGAAATCCAACCAACCTAAACCGTATGTATGACCGTTACTCTTGATTTCCCTGCCCATTACACTATTGCTCATAAATATTTAAACAAATTGCTAATCTGCTTTTAACTGATGGTTTTATGGGTTAAAAACAAACTGCTTGATCAAGAAGAGATTGTACAAGTTGTGGGAAATGCTCGCTTAACAGAATTAAATTGTTAAATTCTCTCTCCTTCAATTTTCTTCAGGATCGATCAAAGAGATTGTAAAGGTGAACTCACGTTCCTGTTTGAAAAAGATGCACATTTTTAAAATCCGTTCAAATATTTATGTCCGATAACGAGAAAGCACTCGTCATAGATAAAAGATACAGAAGCAAATCTCTCTTTATTGCTTAAGCTTACGTGAACTCCTGCCATATTGTCAGGAGAGACATCCAAATTTATTGCAGCCACTCTTACAAATAGCAATTTATATTTACTTTTTCAATCTCTTTATTTATTTTTGAACACATTTTAAGAACCATCAGAAAAAAATTTCTTCACTTAAATTTTTCATTTTATTACAAATATTGTCAATATGTTTTGCACTCAGAACCGCAATACATGGCTAAATGCATAACGTTGGTTGATATAAAAGTCAGTTTTTATATGATAATTTTCTTATTTTAACTCTCAAGTTCAAATAATTAGATGATTAGAATAGATTGATTGATTTTAATGGCAAATCAACCCATCTCGGGTTATTTTATTCTTAAAGATAATTGAATCACGGTAAACCTATGTTCATATTTATATATTTGTGTGCTTGTTTTATAAGAGTTTTTCTTTGTTGTTCTGTTTTGTTTTTTACGCACGGTCCTATCAAATAAAGATCATTTTGTATATATCTGTTTGATCCACGGGCCAGTGAGTATTGTGAATAGATAGGAGTCTCACCATGAGATACAGTTTTGTGTCATACTCAAGATACTCCTAAGTAGCGAGGGTATTGCTCCTCGGCAAAGTATTCTAAGCCAAGTCAACAGTGTGTCTAATTAAATTGATTGTTTAACAGTATAGTATATTACAATTGCGAAATATTCCCGACGTTCATATACTTAGAAACAGACTTTCTGCGTTTAGAATTCATCTATGATGTATTAAGAAAATTGCCAGTGGAAAAGATACAGAATTGTCCCTTTTTCCCAGTTATGCATGAGTGGGACAGAAATGAAAATGAACTACAAAGCCCATAGACAGGGTAAGTTTTAAGTAGGGTGACTTTATAAACTCACCTGAACCTGGCAGAACACATTTAGGTGCAGTTATGTATCTGCGTGTAGGTCTTGCGTACTGCACATCTATGTATACGCGAGCGTATGTGTATGAGTTTGAGCATAGATAGCGTATATATATGCATGTATACGGGTACATGTGTGATGAGTAGTATCTGAAGGATAGGTAAACAAGTTACAGAGGTCGGCAGATTTTAATACGTTATAACCTAGAACGAGAAGGATTTCTCAGCGTGAATGAAAGGGTCATTTTTTTTTGTTCCCAACATCATCTCAAGTATTTGGCATAAATACAACCAGTCGACAAAGACATCAGTTTTAATGCTTTTATTATGAGAGGTCGATGCTCGGGAATCAGAAGGATTATGACCCAGGGCAGTGACGGTTGGATTGGCTGTTTGAGTGAATTCCCCGCCACTGACGACTGGGTCAATGTGAAAAACCAGAGGTAGATTGGTTTCGTTTGGTTTCTTTGTTTAATAACATATCAATGTTCGTCGGTTATTTAATGCTAAAGCCACTTGTAGAAGAAAAGCAGTGATTCTATATAACCCTTTGCTGGTAAGATAAAAGGGTCCAAACCTTTCTCAAGCTTATTAGTCCGAAAGTAAACGTAACAGCGAGACTATTGCTCGAACTTGATGACTTCGAGGCCGCAGTTCAGTACTTTAACCATTACACCACGAAGATTCTCCCACCCCAGAGAAAGTATCAACAATAAAGAGTACCATACAATTATATTCTTGTGTTCGTTTTGTTTTTGTCTCTCTTTGTGGAATTGATCTGAGGGTTGTACGGTTTCGACCAAACAGAATGGCCGATAGTTCTTCTTTTGAAAATAAACGGAACGATGGTAGAAGAGACATTGGCTTATTGGAGAGACTGGATGTGCTGCGGCGATACTACTACAGCAATATATCTTGTTTATGGGGTACGGAATCCAAGATGGATTTGACGTACCAAGTTGTGATAAACTTGAAGGATTTGCAATTGATAACATTCAAACTCTAATCGATAAGGGTTCGTTTTGTTTAGCCTAATGGTTAATTAACTAGGCTAAGTGGCTTCTTCTGGTCTGGAGTTAAACTGAGCAAAGATTGATGAATTATTTAGAGCGTTTCGTCTAGTGTAAGGGTTCGCGAGATAGGCAAGCAAATAATTGATAGTGAGTTCGATTCTCACTAACGCCATACTAATCTTAATAAAGAATTCAGCAAATTGGCACAAAAAGGTTCATGAGTAGGCATGACTGGGTGGGAAAAGCAGTCCTTTGGAAATTGTGCAAGGGATTAAAATCTGACAATATTCATAAATGGTATACACACAAAATAGAATCCGCCGTAGAAGATGAGACCCATAAAATTCTCTGGGATTTGGAGATACATACAGATGACCAAATCCCAGCTACAAGGCATAACCTAGTGTTAATAACAAAAAAAAAAAAAAAAAAATTATCGGATAGATTTTGCCGTTTCGGTAGATCACAAAATGAAAACTAAAGAAAGCGTAAAGATAGATAAATAGTTGGATTTTTCAGAGAGCTTAAAAAGTTGTAGCAAATGAAGTTGTCAGTGATACCTAAAATAGTTGGAGCACTTGGAAGAGACTTCAAAGGCTTGTAAAAGAGACTGGAACAAGAGAAAATCATAGGGAAAATTGAGCCCATCCAAATCATAAAGCGGCTAGAATACTGAGAAAAGTCCTGGAGACAGGAGGAGACATGCTGTAACGCAGACCTCACTGATAAATCACCGATTAAAACTAGTATGAAAACACACACACACACACACACACACACACACACACACACACACACACACACATATATATATATATATGTATATATATATATATATATTGTACCTATCAGGAGAACTAGAAAACTACTAGAGACAAAGCTTTCTTGCAGGAGCCTTATCAAAGGAATAAAAACTAAGGCTGTACCCCTCGTTAGATACTCGGGAACCTTTGTCGAGTGGACCAGAGATGAATTTATTCATATGGACCAAAGAACTAGAAAACTAATGACCATGCACAAGGCATTATATCCCAGAGACGACGTTGACAGATTATATGTACCAAGAAAAGAGGGAGGAAGAGGACTTGCCAGCATCGAAGACAGCGTTGACACATCCATACAACGACTCGAAGGCTACATAGAAAAACACGAAATAGGACTGATTACGGCCACCAGAAGCAATACTGACAACACCATAGATAACAGATTGACAAAAACTAGGAAACAAAAATGGGAGGAAAAATAACGCTATGGGTGTTTTAAACGACTAATAAACAACATCTCACACGACAAAACCTGGACATGGCTAAAAAAACGAAACATTAAGAGAGAAATAGAATCTCTCCTGATGGCAGCACAAAACAGCGTCATAAGAACCGATCATATCAAGGCGAGGATAGATAAGACGCAACAAAACAGCAAATGTACGTTATGCGGTGAAAGAGATGAAACCATCAATCACGTAATAAGCGGATGCAGCAAATTGGCACAGAAGGAGTACAAGGCTAGAGATGACTGTGAGGGCAAGTAGATCCACTGGAAAATGTGCAAGAAATTTAAATTTGACCATGCCAACAAATGGTATATGCACAACCCAGCACCTGTTCTAGAAAATGACACTCACAAACTCCTATGGGACTTTGACATACAAAGGTATCACCTAATCTCGGCCAGAAGACCAGACTTTATAATAATCAACAACAAAAAAAAAAATCTGCAAAATTGTCGACTTTGCTGTCCCAGCTGACCACAGAATAAAACTGAAAGAATGTGAAAAGAGAGATAAGTACCTTGACCTTGCTATGGAATTAAAAAAAAACTATGGAACATGAAGGGGACAATTATAGTAATTGTGATTGGTGCGTTTGGCACGGTAACTAAAGGATTATTAAAGGAACTGGAGGACTTTGAAGTTTGAGGCTAAGTGGAGACCATCTAAACATCAACATTATTGAAAACGGCCAGAATCCTGAGAAGAGTCCTGGAGACGTGAGAAGACTTGCTTTCACTCACTCTCCAGTGAAAGACCATCAGCTAACGCTGATGTGAAAAACTCTAATGAGTAAATAACAATAATAATAATTTGGAAATAAGAAGACGAGTGGAGACAATCGAAACTACAGCATTGTTGAGATCAACCAAATTACTAAGAAGAATCCTGGAAACTTGGTGGACATTGCACTCACTCCAGGATAAGACTATCAGCGAACGCTAGTTTAACAAACTCACTGAGAGAAATAATGAATAGGTATCACCAACTAAAGGTTAGAAGAATAGACCATAGAGTTAAAATGAAAGAGGGCAAAATGCTGAACAAATACCTGGACCCTTGTCAGAGAGCTAAAAAAACTATTGAATATGAATGTGTCAGTGATACGAATCGTAGCTGCGACTCTTAGAACAGTCCCAAGATGATCAAAAAGAGATTCTATCAACTGGAAATTAGAGGAAGAACTGGAATCAACAAAAATCAGCTAATATACTCACAATCCAGGATATATGAAGTGACTTGCAGTCACTTAGACACCACTGGTATAGCTGGTGTGAAAAACTAGCTTGATAATAGCAGATGTGTGGCAAATACTTCGAAGAAACGACTTCCTCTATTCTGCCGATCACAGATATAAGATCAGCAGAAATAAGTGAAAGACATTATAAATACCTGGACCTTGCAAGAAATCAAAAGAAAATGTTATATGATACCGCTCCAGGTTAAAATAAATAGCCTGGGATCATTAGAAACCTGATGAATTATTGAAGCTGTATAGACCACATCACTGCTGACACCGGCTAGAGTACTGAAAAAAGTTCTGAGCTGAACAAAACTTTCTGCCAATCGAACTCTAGTGAAAACCATCAGTTATCTCTAGTGAGAAAAAACTGTCATAGTTTGAAAAATAATTGAAAAATATAAAAATTCTTGTTCAAACAAAATTAAGGGAAAACATATAGATTACTTACAGACAATGATTTAGTTACATGAGAGTGTATGATGGGGCAGGAATGGCACATGCACAAGGAACTGTTTAAACATTGTGAAGTGCTGATAAATGAATTATCTAGCGGCACTTCAAGCATTTAATAGGGTAAATAATCGTATCTGATAAAACAAATAAAAATAAAATGGAAAAGTAATTCTGAAAAGTAGATTTTGGTTCAAGAAGGTAAACACACACATACACACACACACACACACACACACACACACATATATATTATATATATATATATATATATATATATATATATAATATATATATATTGTACCTTATCATAAATAAGGTCATTATTTACATATGTAGCGGTTGATATCATAAATCGTGTTAGTGAATTCAGAACAGTATGGGAATCAACCGACATAAATCAGTTTAAATCAGTCGATTACACGGAAATAAGATGAAAAACCCAAAAGAACAATAAAGAAAAGAAGGAAAAAAATTGAAAAAAGAGATAAATTGATAACAAGTGAGGGAAGAAGATGAAAAGAAAGGATACGACTGATGCTGAGAAAGTTATTGTGAGAAAAGAAGAAAAAAAATGAATGTAAGAGATCAAGAGAAATGGAAGAGAGAGGCTAAATTCTCTATTCTAACGAGTCATTATCGGCGAAAAGAATCACAGATGTATTTCTGAGATAATTTTGTAAGAAAATAAACTTAATCTACATTTACATATAGTCATTCTAGATTGGGTAATGCCTTGTGCAACAAGAACAACACACTCTTTTCTCTGTAGTAATACCAGATATTATGGCCGATATATATATTCAGAATTTAATTCATGAATAAGTATAGTATATACTATCATCATCATCATGTCGTGACGCCAGCACGGATATCCTTGACCATCTCTCGCCACTTTTCCTTATCGTTCATCGCCTCCGGCAGGTCTTCTGGGTTACATCCTGTGTCCTCACATATAATATAGTATGTATGTGTGTGTGTGTGTGTGTGTGTGTGTGTGCATACACACACACACACACACTTATATAAGTATATATACGCAAAAAAATCCGTTGTCGGTCCAAAGAGTTAAGAAAAAAAGTAAATATTTCAAAATGAATAGTGCCTACTAAGAGATTTCAATTTTTTAAAGAATTATTCATTTCGTTACTACATACGTGTATGTTTTCAGGTTGTTTCTTTCGTCAGGGAATATAAGTGGCACAAGATAAAGGGTATATAGGCATGGGTCTCTTTGGGTGCCCCATACACGTGGTCTTGTGTCACATACTTTCTCTGAAGAAAGCAACAACCTGGAAACGCACACGTATGTAATAACGAAATCAATAATTCTTTAAAAAATCCAAATCTCTTAGTGGACCAATTCATTTTGATATATTATATATATATAATATATATATTATAATATATATATATATACTATATATAAGAATAAAAAACAATACTAGCGATACTCACAATTACAACTCCGATTATATTTCCGCCTGTAAGTGTGTTTGGGCGTATGTATACATATTTGCGTGTATGCGCATGTGTGTGAGTGTATTAGAATTTTCTTAATCCCTTGTAGAATACAAGCCAGTAAAATTAAGTTTCCCTCATATATATATATATACCCATAAATACACACATTGATACACGTGTATATATATATATATATATATATATATATATATATAAATATATATACAGAGTATAAATATATATGTATCTTAAAAAGAATAGTTCCAATATACATACATATATATATAATATATATATATATATATGTATATATATGTGTGTGTGTGTGTGTGTGCGTGTGTCTGTGTCTGTATGTGTCTTTGTGTGTGAGTATGTTTCCATGTTTGTGGAAATTATAGTATATATATATATATATATATACGTGATGCCTTCAATAGGGATCCAGACTTTTTTGTACAGGCATTTAAAATTGTCGTAGACGCTTGAAAATTCAGTGTGTTATACATCTTATGAGATGACTGATTAATTTTTATGATTTCAGGTTCACATGAACCGCTACAGCAGCAATTGGAATACATCCTACTAAAACCTGATTGTCACAGCTGGTGAATCTCAAAAATGCAATCTGGACGTGAGGACAGTGTAGAAGAACGATATGCAATAAAATTATGTTTTAAAATTGGGAAAATGCCACAGAAACGTATGCAATGCTTCAAACTGCTTTTGGACCATCCTGCATGAATCGAGCAATCAGCTTTTGAATTACATAAGAGATTCAAGGAAGGCAGGGAGTCAGTGAGGGATGATGAGAGGTGTGGGAGGAGTAAGGAAGTCAATACACCAGAGCTGATTGGCCAAAGGGTTAGGCTTAGGGTTACTGTGTTAAGGTTTTAAGGGAGTTCAGGCAGAGATTCGGTCGGAGGAGGCCAGCACTCTTTAAATCGGGTCAAAGGTATTTCCACCAGGACATTGCACCAGTCCACAACTCCATCCTTGTCACAGACTATTTGACCAAGATGGGCTTCGAGACAATTCCTCACCGTCCCTGTAGTCCAGACCTTGCTCCCTGTGACTTTTGCTTATTCCCTAAGCTGAGAGGCTGTCGTTATGAGACAATTGAGGAGATGAAAGAGGCTGTGACGAAAGTCATTGACACACTCACACAAGAGGACTCCATGGGGCGTTCCAGAAGTTGTTGGAACGGTACAAGTGCATTGCAGCCGGAGGAGATTACTTCGAAGGGGACTACAGCCTCCTGTGTGTATTATCAAAAAAACTGCCCATTACGAAAAAGTCTGGAAACTCATTTAATGATCCTCGTATATACTATATTCATTCACGCTTTAAAGATCTAACACCCACACACGACACACCCATATATATATATATATATATATATATATATATATTCTGAGAGCATGTGAGCGTGACCAAAAATACTTAGACACAATAAAGTACAAAATGTATTACATATGACACTATTATATTTTTTTTTAAGTAATATCTCTTTTTTCAATTCAGTTAACAGACTTTTTCTTCTTTGATTAACCACATTATACAATGAAATGTTCAAAGGAAAGTAAAAATTTACGTAATAACTCTATCATATATATATATATATATATATATATATATATATAATATATATATATATATATATATAATATATAATCCACTTTTGTATATGTCAAATGACGAAAACATTTTTTTTAACTCTATCAAGTCATTGCTCGTGAACTTCTGAATGCATAAAGTTTAAGATATTACAAAAATCAAACAAGAGTAAAGAAAAACTTACTAGTTTCTTTATTACAAAACTTGTAAAGATATCAGATACATCTGAGGAAGTCTCTTATACTCGGATCTTACTCTTGATCCGTCATTATATTCAAGGGTAACTATAATACTGAAATATTTAGAGATCATAATAAGATTTTGAACTTCAGGATTCAGTAACAGAAAACTCTAAAGGCAAATGTAAAGTCTTACGCTAAAAGCTTTTTTGCTGGGTTGGTGATAGTCGTTATTAAGATATACTTAATAATTGTCATTATTGTTATCTCTCATGTTTTAGTGATGTAATTATAAAAAGAAAAATGTCAAAGTTTATGCGCTCTGCAAGATAATTTGCAGATCACCAGGCTAAAGAACCTTTTTTTTTTCTCTTTTTATTTTCTTTTCTTTTAATTAAACCCTTGCAGCGTAAGAATGTTTGAATCTCCTTCTTATTGCTTACTGAGAAATAAGTCTTTTCTTCAACTTTTTTTTTAACTCGTCTTCTACTTGTAAAATCAGACGTCATTTCAAATGGCCCCAAATATAAAATGTGAAGTTAATACCAGTAAAACTACAATATTCTGATTATTTTCCTGTTAACGCTACACAACTACTGCCACCACTACTACTACTAATAATAATAATTTTATTGATACAAGTAGTGGTAGTAGTTGTAGTTATAGGAAAAGTCGTAGTTGTAGTAGTCAAGGAATTAAAGCTACCTCGGCAGGAACAGATGCTACCACAACTGTCTCAAGACTATTGCTGCTCCTGCTAAATTAGCTACAATGCTACAAAATAATAAGAACCATCTAGTACTAGAGTGATTTCTTCGTTCTTCATCAACTGCCACTTGCCATTATTCGGAACACTGATAGTAGCAGTGCGTTGTACCAGTAGAAGTAGTTGTAGTAGTAGTGTTAGTGGTAGTAGTTATGACAGTAGTAGTAGTAGTAGTAGTTAGTTTTGCAAAATTTAAGAGAAATAAAGAAAAAGAAAAACGATATAAAGAATATGAATGTAACTTATTCGTTTGTATCGCACTGTGAACAACACAATTCCATCACCGACAAAACACTGTCTAATTCTCATTTTCTCTCTCACTTTTGGTCTTTTCTCTCTCTTTCTCTCTCTCTCTCTCTCTCTCTCTCACACACACACTCTTTCTCCCATTGTCTCTCTCTCTCTCTCTCTCTCTCTCTCTTACTATCTATGTCTATATATTACCCACCATTTAATTTTCTTTATCATAAGCATACTCCCTCTCTCTCTCTCTCTCTCTCTCACACACACACTCACAATATATATATATATATATATAGATATATATTATATCTATATATATATATAATATATATATATATATAGCCTAGTATTCTTCGTATATGCCTATTTCTTTTAGTATATTTATCCTTCAATTTATCTAAGTATCTATTTTCTCGACGAAACTCAAAACCGAAACTCCACCGATTCAAACATTTTTCATAGTTTTCATTAGTCATTATTATTATTATTACTATCATTATTATTATTATTGATTTTGTTGTTATTGTTGTAGCGGTGGTAGAAGGGGTAGTGACAGTGGTGTAAGCAGTGGTAGTGAGAGTTGTAGTGTACAGGGTAGTGGCTGCCGTAGTGGTGGTGGTGGTGTTGGTGTTGGCGTTGGTGGTGGTGGCTGTTGTGGTTGTTACGGTTCTGTTGTGTGGCAGTTGGTTGGTATCCTGTGCGTGAAATTCGTTCTTTTACTCTGGGACCACTACACTTAATTTTTTTCTATACCAAAGCAGCGCTCTAACAACTTACCTGGACTCACACTCACACATACACACACACATACAAACACCTACACGCAAACATACATACACGCGACTTAACGCCTGTAAACATACACCCTAGACTTACGCATACACACACGCACGCACACACAACACACACACACACCCATACATACACACACACACACAGAGCTATATATATAAAATATATATACCCATATACTTATATATATATATATAGTATATATAATGTTAAATTAGTGGCTCTAAAAATCCGCAGGAGCGTGACATTGCTCACAGCAATGACGGCAAGAAAGTGAATGAAAATATTAAAGAAAATAATGCTGATTTTAACAAAGGAAATATTAACGACAACGATGATGTCTATTCAGGCGTGAAAAAATACTATGGCGCATACTACAATTTTATTCAACTGGGATAACCCGTATCTTTAACTACAAACTACAATCGTCTCTACTAGACCGGTATATACACGCACATATATATATATTTACACAAACATACTCATATATATGTATATGTGTGTATGTATAAGTATATATATATATATATGTAATATATATGTGTGAATTTGTATACAAACACGATACGGATTCCAGTCATCATTCATCGGCTTCCTACCCTCAATGTGTGTAAACACACACACAAGCGCAAACACAAGCACTCACATATACCGGCCTAAAGTTTACAGGCATACTCCACACAGACTAACGCACGCACATACACATACGCATATGCAGGTACATGGTATTCATCAAGCGTCCGCCAAACACATCACTTATACAAAACCACGATGTACACAACTGCACAGACAGAATTTGACATCTAAACTCTTCATACCCAGCACATCAAAACCAACTACGCACAACGTGAGATAATTTCCAAACAGATGTGTCGATGGAGATTTGAACCCGCGTGCATCCAGAGCGATCAACCCGCACATGTTCTCGTCAGTGCATATATACCCTGTTACACGTGAGCTTATTTTATACACTTGAACATGTGCTCGCATACATACAATTAAAACCAACGGCTAGAGTCTTTGCGAATTAAACGGACGCGAATATATTTTATGAAGATTAAAGATATATATGGTAACTGCAGGTACGATAAATCAGAAAAAAGCTGTTCTGTTGTTGGATATATTCATCTGTCTTTTTATTCTTACTCTGAATTACAAAAAGAAAGGAAGAAAACAAATTGAAAAGATCTTTCTAAAAGATTATATATACACACGTATATATGTACACATACATATATACTCACGTTCAGAAGTTTGTGTTT
>CAUZXS010000436.1:85000-90000 GCA_963585895.1 Sepioteuthis lessoniana
AAATGACAAAAACAAGCGATTGTGGCAAAGGAATAAGTCCTTCAGTCGAAAACGCGTAGGCTAAAATTATATACATACATATATATATATATATATATATATATATATATATATATATATATATATATATATATATGTGTGTGTGTGTGTGTGTGTGTATATATATACACACACACACACATATATATATATATATATATATATATATATATAAATATATACAACTGTATATGCACATAGACATATATACAGTTAGAGTAATGCATTTATATGAATATATATATGTTAGTGTTTGGTTGTGAGCTTTTAAAACATATGTAACTCAAGAGACATGAGACGCGTATCCTTCCGAATAATTTTCTTAACAAAACATGAATTTACATGTATTAATAATTATATATATATATTTATATATATATATATATATATATATATATATATATATATATATATATATACACACACACACAAATATATATATTGTTTCAGTATTTTTCTTTACTTTCGCTCAAAATATATTTCATTTTCTAATATTTTTGTTATTTGCATGCAAAATATAACTTAGAAGACACAAATTCAAAAATTCAAACGTGTGTATACATATTAAGATAAAAATTTAGTTTAGACATATGAGCTGCTGAATTAATATCTTAGTTTTCATTCATTCAAACATACACACACACACACACACACACAGGACCATGTGTTTGTGCGTGAGTGTATTTGTGTGCATATATATATACACACACACACACATATATATATATATATATATATATATATATATATATATATATATATATATATATATATATTCTCATATATGCATATATATATTCTGAATTAGCAAATGGGAACACTTGCATGATTTGTTGCTTGTAAGACATGGTACATTATAAATATATATATATATATATATATATATATATATATATATATATATATATATATATACTACCGTTTAGCATCACCTGGGAGATGAAAACAAAGGTCCCTTTAGTAATAAAAACAGATATATAATGATAATTTAGATTAAATACTAGGCAAGTTTAATTTAAAAATAGCTTATAAATTACCTTGATAATGGTTCTGATGAGAACTGGAAGTAGAAAAATAATTCCTTTTGAGAAGTTATCAACAATATTCAAGATTGTAATATAAAAAAAAATTGAGGAATTTTTAAAGAAAAAACAAACTCCAAAACAAGAAGGATTCGATTTTATTTAATCAAACTTGTGTAAATCTAATGATGGTGCCTAAATACACCTATATATATATATATATATATATGTGTGTGTGTGTGTGTATGTGTGTGTGTGTGTGTGTTCTTGCATTTACTGAAATTATATAGATATATAAATATACACGTCCTTACATTTTTATCATTGATTACCGTACATACATACATACTTGCATAGATACATCTCCCATATATATATATAGAAATATATATATATATATATATATATATATATATATGTGTGTGTGTGTGTGTGGTGTGTGTCCCTCTGTGTGTGTTTGTGTTTCCATGTTTGTGTGTGCGTTTGTGTGTGTGTATTTATCCCTCTATACTGAGCACAAGAATAACATACATTCCATTCACATGCACACATATAGATCTATATATACTATCTGGAAACATTATAAGTATAAACATTGACAGGTACTTAAGTGTTTGCTTCCGCACTTGCATCTACAAAAATATGTATATCAATAAGAATATCACATGGATATAAATGTATTCGATTATAAGTAGTGGTAAAGCTTAACGTTTTAAAATTTCTTTTTATTAGAACAGGATAAATTTTATAAAAATATACCGTTGATAACGGTAAATGCACACATGCATGCAAAATTAAATCCCTATTTATGCATACACACAAACACATGGATACAGTTATATATATATATATATATATATATATATATATATATATATATATATATATATATATATATATATATATACTCTTCCATACTTACGTACATAAACTTGTATTCATAAGTATCGTGTGTTATTCTATATCAACCGACACATGCATGAATAACTCTATATTAATAGGCTTACATTCGATGTAAATTGATAAATATGTATTTTGTATGTATACACGCATATATGTATGTATGTATGTATGTATGTATGACACACATGGATACTTAAATGCTTGATTATATGATTGTAATATGTTACGCTCAAATATAAACAAGTATATATATATATATATATATATATATATATATATATATATATCCTCATGATCGTGTCCTACTGATAATATGGTTTCTTCTGACATTCTCTCTCTTTCACGCAATTCGTCTCAATATTTTATCACTCTTGGAAGGTTCTCTTGAGAGTATCCATCGTCCGCGCAGGTTTGCTAGTCCTCCATTATTGGTGTGTCGATATATATATATATATATATATATATATATATATATATATATATATATTTCTGTGTTCATTTATTCATCGTCTGGCTACCTTTCAGGTATATCAGTCAATTCATATCAATTTCAGTTCATCTATCTATCTATCTATCTATCTATCTATCTATCTATCTATCTATCTATCTTAATGAGTCTCTTCACGTCTATCTAACTACTCAGATGTTTATATATACACCAATTAACACCCACATATACATGATTGCATGCTGGCATATATATATATATATATATATATATTCGTGTGTATGAATATAAATACAAGTATATATACATTCATGCATATACACGCATATATATATATATATATGTGTGTGTGTGTGTGTGTGTGTGTGTGTGTGTGTGTGTGTTTGTGTGGGGGGTGTTATTTGTATTTGTATTTGAAATATTGTATTCTTCTTTATATCTGTGTATTTATGTAAATATGTAATTTTTCTTCCACCTGATTCCACATTGAATCCATTTTTATTTATTTCTCGGTGTATCAATTTAAACAAAAACTATTTGTCTGTACCTCATAAAAATCTAACATATTTTATTGTTTTTTAATTCAACTAATCTGTGCTGTGTTCATTACTAAGTCACATGGAAAAATTATACAATTTAGATACTTCCTAAGATTGCCCACCTTTACGTAGGTTCACATCTGTCTATCTACCTATCTAACTATCTGAGTATACATGTGTGTATGTGTGTCCGTGTATGTGTGTCCGTGTCCGTGTGCGCGCGTGTGTTTGTGTGTGTGTGTGTGTGTCTGTGTCTGTGTGTGTGTGTGTGTGTGTGTGTGTGTGTGTGTGTGTGTGTGTGTGTGTGTGTGTGTGTGTGCACGCGCGTTATTGAGTTGAATGGTTATAAATATTTCATAGGATTTTAATATCTGCATTTTTTAGTTTGGCCATCCATCTCTCTGTTTCTTCATATATAAATTATCTGTTAATGTCTCTATATCAGTCTAATTCTATCTATCTATCTATCTATCTATCTATCTATCCTTGCCTATCTACGTCAGTCTATTCATATCTATCAATCTCTCTATCTATCGATCTATCTATCTGTGTGTCTGTCTAAACATACATGTATGTACGTCTATCTTCGTATATTTTCACATGTGCTTGCATGTGTGTGTACATCTGTCTATTGTTATGAAACTATCTGCAAAGTCATGTACAATGCTGAATTTTAAGAAAATACTATCAAATTCCTATCAATTGTTCGTTGTTTGTTATTAAATAAGTGAATCGAATATCATATGAATATTCATGGGTATTGAGCTTATATACATGCACGCATTAACTGCCGTATTGAGGTCGTATTGAATAAAAGTGACATTTTCACCTAAAAGTATAAAAATTATCAACCTATAAAGATATTCTGAGCCTTTTAGGAATAACATTTCTATCTATTTATCTCTGTCTGTCTGTCTCTGTCTGTCTGTCTGTCTGTCTCTCTCTCTCTCTCTCTCTATATATATATATATATATGTATATATATATATATGTGTGTGCGTGTGTCTATATATATATATATGACCTTTCTATCTATTCATCTCTGTCTGTCTGTCTGTCTGTCTCTCTCTCTCTCTCTCTCTATATATATATATATATAGTTATAATTGAGTGATAGCTATCTATCTAGCTATGTATCTCTCCAGGTCTATTCAAATCTATGTATATCAGTCTATTCATATCAATCAATATTAATCGATCGATCGATTATGTATGTATGTATGTATGTATGTATGTATGTATATCAGTTTGTTCAAATCTATCTATCTATCTATCTATCTATCTATCTATCTATCTATCTATCTATCTATCTATCTATCTATCTATCCAGGCCTTTCATATATATCATCCTCTCTCTGTGCTTGTTTTCTGCCTTTGAATCTTCGCAGAGTTCTATCTATCAGTGTACTTTTCAGTTTGTCTGTCTGTCTGTTTGTCTGTCTGTCTGTGGCTCTCTCTTTCTTTCACACTATATATATATATATATATATATATATATATATATATATATATATATATAACAATATAAAAATTATATATTTAATAGTATTTTCATTTATTTCTTCTCACAAACTGACCCATATATATATATATATATATATATATATATATATATATATATATATCAGTTTCTTCATATCTAACATACAAATAATATGTGGACCCCCACATATGGATGTGCAAAAGTAGGACGACCAGCACGAACTTACATACAGCAACTATGTGAGGACACAGGATGTAATCCTGAAGACCTGCCGGAGGCGATGAATGATAGGGAGAAATGGCGAGAGAGGGTCAGGGATATCCGCGCTGGCGGCGCAACATGATGATGATATCTATCTATCTATCTATCTATCTATCTGTCTATCTATTTTCATATATGTGTGCCTATCTATCCACCGCTCTCTTCATACATACTGATCTGTTTTTCTAGTCATCTATCTCCGTACCAGGCGTGTCACAAAGTCTAAACATAGATAGATAAAGGTGGATTCAACTGCAGATGACTTGATCTTGATTGTGATATCTACATAATTTTAGCTTTCTTTT
>CAUZXS010000436.1:95000-98083 GCA_963585895.1 Sepioteuthis lessoniana
TCAATCTCATTGAATAGCCCAATAACTAGACCGTGTACCAGACATGTTCTCTGACGAAAGCATCAAGCTGGAAACATATATATATATATATATATATATATATATATATATATATATATATATATATATATATAGTTATGTGTATATATATATATATACACCGATAAAACTATAAAGGAGAAAAGTTACCAGTAAATTTCAAACCACACTACCACATATACACACATAAAATATTCCCAAGACACACACTCACACACGTAAAGAAGAAAAATAACGGTTAGTTAAATCCAAAACCACTCTAGCGCGCGCACACACACACACACAACAACAACAACAACAAAATCCTGTGAAATATCATAGAGGCGTAAGGCAGACTAAGGTTAACACACTCTAAGAAACAGCGAGCATGACTTCTATATAAATCTATAACCAACAGAAAATCATTTAAGCTACAAACTTGAGTGAGTTAAAGGTTCATTGAGTACCCCATTAACAAGGTCTTGTGCTATTTATGTTATCTGACGAAAGCAACAAGCTGGATGTAAGAACAAAATAAATAAATAAATACATTCAAAAAATACAAATATCTTCGTGGACCTACCTATTTCAATATATACATATATATATATATATATATATATATATATATATATATATATATATTCCAGGGAAAGGAGTAGCGCCCCCCTACACCTTGGTGTAGTAGCTATCGAAATGGAGCCTTCAGGTCACCCTCGACTATGGTCGCCAACTTTACTTATATATATATATATATATATATATATATATATATATATATATATATATATATATATATATATATTATTGGAAAGTCAAGGCAAGGTGTTAGAAAAATGTAACCAATTTTCGAAAGCAAGCTGATAAATCTATACGCGTGTAAATTAAGAAGCTTAAATTATTATGTTACAGACCATGAAATAATCTTTCAGCGACTGTTTTGTCTCAATACTGAAAATAGGAAAACTCTTCTTGCCTGGAAAACCACAGAAATTTATTAAACTGATCCCCGGTATTTCAGTGATGTTTGTCACAACTGAATATTTTCAACCTTTTTTCAGACAAGCTTAAAGACTGTAAATGACTACTTGCTTTTATTGTTTTGTTTATTCATTGCTATCATAAAACAATAGAGCTGTTGAGATTATAGAAAAAAATGCATTTCCATAATTTAATGAATATAATAGATTATGATGCCGAATAAATATGACAGACTAACAACTTTAGTCGAATCAAAATTTTCCGCGCTATTCACACCGAGCAAAAAACCATTTGGTCTCGTTTAAGCAAAAGAAGAAAATCCATTCCACAAACATTCACCTTGGAAATAAATTCTCTCCATCAAAGTGTTAAGAGTAGTTCTTTAATCTCTCTCTCTCTCTCTCTCTCTCTCTCTCTATATATATATATATATATATATATATATATATATATATTCTTGTTGGTCCAATGAAGAAAAAAGTAAATATTTCGAGATGAATAGGTCCACAAATGAATCTGAATTCTGTATTTTTGGTTTTTATTATTTCATACATATGTACATGACACGTGTTTCAGTCTCCATGATCCTCCCCAGGATTGGGTACTAACTAACTCTTATATATATATATATATATATACATATATATATATATATATATATATATATATATATATATATATATATATAAGAGGGTAAGTAAGTTAGTCGACCTAAATCGAAGGTGATCCAAAGGTTCCCATTATAATAACTCCAACACCGATGAGGAGTGAAGCGCATTACTCACTTTCCCCCGATTGGTCCACATATATTTGATCCAAAGGTGATATTAACCACATTGGGGCATCAAGTACGATTTTTTGAGTCTTTGGTATGACTCGAACTGGGGCTGACCTCAGCTGTCCCGGATCCCTGGTGAACACAATATATATATATATATATATATATATATATATATATATATATATATATAACGAGCAGCTAATTGACCGGAGAGATTGAAATAAAAGTTATAACATTCTATATACGGTAGGGTAATAAAATCTCATGATGCCGACATCGACCCAAGGAAAAACAAAAACATTTTGGACATGCATACTTTTCGACTTTTCCGAACGGTCATAATAAGATTTCTTTTAGGAATGTTAAATAAAATTCATTCACTAACTCTCGAAACCCTACACAAAAACACAGAGAAGTTCTCTCTCCCACGCACACACACACATACACACACACACACACACACACATATATATATATATATATATATATATATATATATATATATATATATATATATATATATGTATCAAATCAAGTTGAAATGAAGTTAATTCCCTATTAGGATTCTTATATGCTTAATTTTAACCCTAATACGAAAAAATCTACACGTTTATGTACACACACACGGCGCTAACCACATATAAACACACACACACACACTCACACACACACAAACATGCATATATACAGAGAGAGAGAGAGAGAGAGAGAGAGAGAGAGAGAGAGAGAGAGAGAGTACATCACCTAGAATCTATGAAGACAAAGTTGAAATTAATCTATTTCCCTTAATAAAGACACACTCACACACACATGTATATATATATATATATATATATATATATATATATATAGAGAGAGAGAGAGAGTAAAAAAGAAAGACAGAGAAAAAGCGACTAACAAATAGGGACAGAAACAGAAACAGGGAGTGATAGAGAGATTGCTAGATTGTACAATTTGAATATATATATATATTACGTGATTCATATTCAGTATTTTATATAGTAAAGGCAATGGTGTTGGAATTTCTTTCGCAAAATGTTCATACAGTCGCTAAACTAATGTTTATATAAATCTATTGACTAAAACAAGTGGAACCTGTAGGGAAATAAACTTAAACCACACACACACACACACATATATATATATATATATATATATATATATATATATATATATATATATACTTTAAAGTACAACTACCATTCGATTCAAGAAGGTTTTCCTAGTTTTAGATCTTCGGCGATATGTTTTCCGTGATATTTTCCCGTGCAATACGTAAAATTTTTGCCACTGCCTACTGCTA
>CAUZXS010000437.1:0-17500 GCA_963585895.1 Sepioteuthis lessoniana
AAATGTAATCAGGCTCGTCCAGGATTTGAACTCGTGTCGTCGTGTCCACATCCTGCGACGATAACCATTACACCGTTCTTTAGTAGAGGTCAGAGGTCAGAGATAACGTCACAACTTTTCAAAGACCAGAAGCAGAAAGAGGTGAAAAATTGATTTTGGAGAGTATCATGTGACCCCCACCTTATGGGACATCCAAAGTATATAAGGGAGATAATTATTTACTGTATCCCCAGCATCTGCTTATCTCGACATCAGAAGTTCAAATCAGGGCTGGGGTCATTGTTAATTTTTTGCTCGCTTTTAAGTGACAGAAGTTGTGGACAAAAAGAAACATAATGAAAAAGTTACGTTGTTCATTATTCAATACATTTGAATAAAAATAGTCTGTATAAATTATTTATAATATGCCAATTTGTAGCAGTAATTTTTGAATCAAGCGTCATCAATAGTCTTATAGACAGTAAAATCGTTCTGATATTATGAATCAACATTTTTATACAGACACACACATTAATGCAGTTTCCTTCTTCCTTGTTTACTTAATAAAATAGTATAAATTACAGCTTATTCTAAGGAACTTTCTCCTTTCTTTTATATCCCTTATCATTGGCTAAAATGAATATTATACTTTAATTACTTTAAATTTACACGTTTCTAAAATGCTCAAGGAATAATTTCAATGATTAAATTCGTTGCAATGACACAAAAAATTCTAATTCAATCTCAGCGGAATTTACTATTTGAGCGGCTAATTTTCTCGGAATTAAAATTTTGATTAAATCATTTCTTGGTTTAATCTAAATCCAGATTTTAATTTACTGTTTTTTTTTCTCATCCAATTTAAAATAATTTCCTAGCAATTCGTAAGGAGTTAAATTTGGATCTGTCACAATAAAGTGAATAGAAGTTTTTTTCCGCCATGTTGTCCACTTCAGGTCTTCGGGTTAGCCATATTTTCAATCAAACTTCCTTTCTTATCATATTCACTGCAAAATATTAACGACCTTCCTTCAGCAATAACTCTAGTTTTCCTTTACTTACAGTAAACATTAAGATTCTGATTAACAAATAATACCGAACAGAGTTTTAAATGATAAGAAAGTGAATTTTACGCCTTTTGTAGTGTTGTACCTCTTAGAACAACTCATACTGTTTAGTAAATTAAATGCTGAGTTTGTGATTACCAAACTTATGTTGTTTTCATTCTTCTTTCTATTTTATCTTTTTGTGATAGTAGATTAAAACTTTTATCTCACCTTTTCCTTTATCTGTCTTTTTAGGCAGTAATACCTCTTGTTATCTTATATGATCAACTCATTCATATGGTTGTATATAATCTATTAATGTTTTACTTGATAAGTAAAAATTTTCTGGAATCACAATTTGATTCTTTAATTCACTTATTAAATATTGGTTTGCTATAATTATTTGTTCATTTTGTAACACTTCACTAAGTGAGTTCTGATAGGCTTCAAATCCGTTCGGTTATTTATCTGGGTAACCACCTTTAATGGGAGAGGGAAGTTTGAACCTTACAGGTCACATTAAAGAAGAAACCATTCTACAACAAAAGTACCAGTACGTAGACCATTTGCCTTTTTTTTTATCATTAATAGTTTTCGGACTATTATCTTTATCTTTGTTGTTATTTCCACAACGTTTCGGCCGATATGTCCTCCGGCCTTCTTTAGGTGTTTGTCGAACTCGAGAACCTACACCGAACTTCGAACTACGTCCTACGACGGTCACCTGTTCTGATTCCGTTAACCATAACCTGGTACAAGTGTTAAGAATTCCTGTATTGTTATTCGCTTGTAGTCAGAATTGAATCTGTAACTGCCAGATGATTGTCTCCTTAGAAGCTTAGGGAACCAACGTCTATAACCGTTACGTCATGTGTCCAGTAGGACACATAGCGTAACGGTTATATTGGAAATTCAGACAACTAACACCATTCGTCTTATTTCAATGTCTGGTTGTAGGTAATGTATTTAGTCTTGTCCTAATTCTCCAAGGACCAATATTTGTATTAGCATATCACTGATATACTAACATTGAATGAAATAGAAGGAAATACAAAATAAACTCAATCACTCATATGAGAATAGCCAATATACATAGCAGTAGTGTTAAAAGAAAGAGTTACACAAATGTGTTACATTAGTTATAATTATACATATATTGTTTCTTGAACAAGTAATATATAGATGTGGTACAAAATGGAAAAGTTGATTACTTGACAAGCGCAGATAATATAGCTATGTGGTTTTACCATTCCCTAGCAGGGTTTGAGACAGTATTTCTACTGTTCAAAGTACAGCGGCTAAAACAGGCTGGGTTTCTGATTGTCATGTAACACCTAATGGACTTTCAAATTCTATAAGGGTGATAATCATTTATTGGATGCATACAGCTTTGCGAATATTGCTTTCATCCTAACCGAACTCAATCAATTTGCGTAAAACGCCATAGTTCTTATAGAACTCTGAAGAAGAGGAAACTCGTTAGCAATGGGTTACTACGTTCTTTTATGGACACCTATACACGGACAGACCAGTGTTGGTTGACCAGCAAAGATTTATATTCATAAGCTCTGTGTAGACACTGGATGCCGTCTAGAAGACTTAGCAAGAGTGATGGCCGAGAGGAACAGAGTGAAAGAGAGAGAGAGAGAGAGAGAGAGAGAGAGAGAGAGAGAGAGAGGGGAATCTGTGTTAATAGCATAACTTGATGATTCGGGAACAAAATTAACCAAATCATCACAATATCCCAGCAGCTTTGACAACTTGGTTGCCACTCGATTCATTGCTTGTGAGTTCGTTGGCTACTCCATTGATCCCTTGCTCTCTCTCTCTCTCTCTCTCTCTCTCTCTCTCTATATATATATATATATATATATATATATATATATCGGTGTTATAGATTTTACGTGATAGAAAGTCTCACCCAGACATCTGGAGGCTAAAACCTGATAAATCTTTGTTAAAGAACTAATGAAGTAAAAGATGAACCATAGAAAGAAGGCTGAAGGGAGACAAAAGTGTTCGGCAAAATCTATCAAAGAATCAAATCAGGTGGTTGAAACTGGTGGTCAACACACGATGGAAAAGGAAAACTTTTAAACGATAACTGATGATTTATTCTTAAAATAATCAATTTCTTATATCAATATTCTATCATAATCCAAACTTAATCCATTTCTCGTCCACAGATTAACAGATATAATCTAATTTCCTCAAATCTGGCCACAAACGGGCTTACTGTCTTAATCCCTGCCTTGCCATTGGGTTAGCAATTCTGACCTTCTTTAAGTGCATTGAACACACACACACACACACACACACACACACACACACACACACACACACACACATATATATATATATAATACCGATATTGAGCACTCTTTATTCATAAGTATAGTAAAGAATATATATATATATATATATATATTGGTATATGAATCAGTCAGTTGCCTAATGATAAAAAAACATTCATTTTATACAATAACTATTTATACTGTAACATAATGTCCTTTCTTTCAGATCAAATTTTAGTTAATAACTGTGTTGTGTATGGATCCAGTCTTATATATATATATATATATATATATATATGCGAGAATGTGTGTATGTGCATGTATGTGTGTGCATGTGTGTGATACCTCCATATATGTGAATTTGTAGTATTGCATGAAAGTGACGTGTGCGCATGATGGTCGTTCGGATGTTTTTTTCATTTCTTTTTGTTTTTACGCCAGTCAAAATAATTTAATCAAATTTTGCCACAAATCTCTAAGCAAATTTCAGAAATGTGAATTTAAGATGATTATAGGATTACATTATTATATTTCAGTCTCTCATTTTACGTTTCTTTCTTAAACGAAGTCATTAAAAAGCAAGCAAGCAAGCAAACAAATTAACAAACAAACAACAACAACAATACCACCAATTAAACAAAAGCAAAAATATTGGTACTCGGGAAAATAGCGCAGAACTCGTCAGCTTAAAGGCGAAGTCGTTATTCTAGATACATTGAGAGCAGCAGGGTAAAACGCCTCAAGAATTATGAATAAAATGCCATTGAAATCTGAAATAAGGAAGAAATGTTTCTTAAATCTTAGATTTCTCTTTAGAAAAATTAATAAAGAGTAATGAGTTATCGCAACTCGATGACTTGTTTAGCAGAAACTGTGATCTTTCAGTTGTTTGTTTGCTTTTTCGGGGTTGGGTGGGGAATTGTCTTAAGCTTAAATATTGAATGACGTAGTGAATTCATTTCATCAATCAGTGATGGTTAACAAGCTAATAACCCAGAATATTAACTAATGAGGTGAGTTTGATTCTTATTTGAATCCAAGCTAAAGTGTTCCAAGTAAATAAATACCGAGTGTGCACATGAATGAATATATACTAATATATTCTCATGATAAATTCTGCATTTAATTGAGACATTTCGTTAGCTGTCAATGTCTGTGTGTCTCAGTAGAAATCAGTCTGGAATTTCGTCTTTTAGAAGAAAGGAGTTGGAAACAAATGTTGAAAGATGGTCATTTAGAATCAATGCAGAGTCATGAAAAAAAGCTGAATATAAGAATTACGTCAATTTCTCAGAATACTCCATAGAAATAAGAATTTCTTGAAGTCACGAATTCTGCTGGTATTTACGAAGCTTAGTACGTCCGGCCCAAGACTACAAATAGGGAAGACTCAATTAGTACTTAATTCGGAATTTGCTTTTTTTGTTAATTTCCACAAATAAAAAAATCCCCTGAAAATTAAACAAATCCGAAAGCCCCCCAAAAGACCAAACAAACAAAAAAACAAAATTAAGTTTTTCTTTTTCTGGTCGACTAGAAACTCAATTAATAATATTAGATGGAGTTAAATTTGAATAAATTTTATCTGGGAGAATGAAAACATTTCAATCTTAACCCGAACTGTTAATCTTATTGGTCTTTTTAGCTGGGTCATAGGAAAATCAAGTTTTGCAACTTTTCTAGAAAAAAGCAAAAAAAAAAAAACGACTGCTTCTGTTTAAAGTTTGAAATGAGAGAGAGAGAGAGAGAGAGAGAGAGAGAGAGAGAGAGAGAGAGAGAGAGAGTATTTTGGGTCTTTCATTCGTCCCTGCTGATCAAAATGTTTACATCTATTATAAATTGACATATTAATTTATTTCTTAAGATCCCGTCTCGTCCTGAGTCAGTATTAGAGTTTAATGTTTGGTTTTCATTTACGTAGAACTAACTAACGAAAAAGACCTAAGATTTTGGGTTATTTCTGTCGAGAACAAAATATCTCACACAATGTTTTTATTTGGCTTCAATATGTTAAAATTATAGAAGTTAGATTTCGATGGAAACGGACGAAAAAGATTTGAATTCAGTACCGTTGCAATAGTTTGCTAATTTTCGTTCTATTTCGAGGTACCTGAGTTCAATCTCTCTCGATAGTCGAAAGGCTTAGGTAGTTAAGAATTGGTGTTTGAAGAGAGAAATGGAGATATTCATTTTTTCAACTTACATAAACGATATTCTTTTATGATGAGCTGTTCCAATTATGAAATAAATGTTATAGAACATAGACGTTTACTAAATCAACGAATTCACATAACATTTCTTGTTTTATGTGTCAAAATTTTTGTATGTTTTTATGACTAGAAAAATAGTACATCAGAGCAAGATGTAAAAATAGCACGATAATATTATTACGTACATGCTTTAATTTAGAGAATAAGGCAGTTTCCAATCCAATTTGCAACTTAATAGTATTGAGTCTATGTATACTCTCATTACGACCGCGAAAATTTCTCAAATGAATTAATTCTTAAAGGCTAATAATTTCTCTTTTCATGGGTGATGAATTATAAAATTTTACATCTGTTATTTATAATGGGGCGATGGGAATGTATATTTTTTAATTTATTTATTCCGTTTAAGATACCTTGTATAGCAATTCTGAAACAGTTTGAATTAAGATAGAACTTATCCTGATATATGTGCCCTAATTACATGATGGGATTGGTTTGATATATTTGCGAAAAGATAAAATGTTAAGGATATAAAAATATTGTTTTTTTTTATTTCACTGGGAAGAAAAGATTTCTTCTTCTTCTTCTTCTTCTTCTTCTTCTTCTTCTTCTTCTTCTTCTTCTTCTTCTTCTTCTTCTTCTTCTTCTTCTTCTTCTTCTTCTTCTTCTTCTTCTTCTTCTTTAACTACTACTATAAGAGGATGAAGAATTTAGCATAATTTTCAATTCTTGAAAATATGTCAGGTGAAAAATGGAGACGAAATGAAAAGAAACGGTTTTTAATCCGAATTTGAGCAAAATGTCATTCAAAATATGAATATCCGATCGATTTAGAGCAGATCAAAAATACATAATCATTCACATGGATTCATAGATTTACTATCAGAATATATATATATATATATATATATATATATATATATATATATATATATATATACGTGTGTATGGTGTGTTTATGTGCATGTATGTATATATGTTGCGTATGTATACAGATGTATAATGTGTGCACGTACATTTTAAGCCAAACCTTCTACATGAGAAATTTACAATCATAAATGTATAAAAATGAATTCATACATATCTCACACCCACATACTAGTACAGATAATTATATCTATATATCCAAAAGCGAACATACCCACGCACATTTGTAAATGTGCATCTAAGTCCACATCAATGTATTAAAATGTGAAAGTCAGAATTCTCACCACTTATTGAATGTTGAAATAGTATAACACAATTACTCACATAATTGATGCAGTTTTAATTTCTTCTTCCATGAATATAAAAACAAGTACATATATTGACAGGGTAATAAACAATTTAACTCCGTGTGTGATTTAAACGTGACACAGATGAATATAAAACGTCGTCTAATTCAGGAAATTATCCTTTACGAGTTCGAACTGAGTCAAAAGGCTGCGAAAAAAAGCAAATCCATTTATTAAATGAAAGGTGAAGGTGCAGGATTGTAACCAGATGGTTTGGTTTGATTTCTTTATTTAATGGCACATCAACCCTCGTGGGTTATTTTATGCCAGAGCCATCCCTGTAGAAGAATAGTAGTGGTACTGTTTAACCCATAGCTAAGGGTAAATAAATAGGTTCCTATTTTTCCCAAGAGTATTAGTCCGAATTTGTTAGCAATATGTGACAAGAGTTCGAACACACTTTCTTCGATGTCACAGTTGAACACATTAGTCATTACACCATGGGGACTCCCTACCCCCACATAACCAGACGGTTCAAGAAATTTCGCTCGAGTTACAAAAATCTCGACAATCAGGTAAGGTTTGATAGGTTTAAAACTGTGGATTCTGAAGCTGTGCTCGAAGCCATTGTGGTAAATCCAACGAGAAGCACTTGGAGAGTATCAGGCGAACTCGGCATCTCACAGTTCAGAGTGGTTCATCACCTTAATAACCTCAGTAAAAGCATCCGGAGCTGCCGTATGTACCTCACGTTACCAAAATTTTATGCAGGAATATATTTTCTCTGGTAATATCAAATTTATTTTAACCATATAAACTTAATAGTAAGTTGGAATTAATATTACCTTATCTAACGTCCACTTATCCTGTTACTAGAGGCATGAATTTGAATTGACATCTCAGAATATTTAGGGATCCCCTTATGTTAGCACACAAGGTTTACATGTGCATATTTCCTCGCCTATATTCATTTAATATTATAATCTACAAGACACTGCTTTCTACCTGACTTGATAAACTGAAAAACACAATTTCTCTCTCTCTTTCCCCCCCTCTCTCCCTGCAGGCGTTTGTGTGCCTGTGTCTACCACACACACACACACACACACACACACACACACACACACACACACACACACACATCGTCTTTCTCTTTTGTTGATATTTGTCTTGTACCGAGAATACCTCTCAAGTCTTTAATATAGATTTAAGATTTCATTGAGTACTCCAAAACTAAGTTCATGCAAAACTAAACTAAACTATTTCCCTCCTCTATCTCTATGTACTTAAAAATGAAAGCAGTCACTTTTAACACTTTCTCCTCTTAGTTCAAAAGAGTTGTTTAAAGACAACCATTTAAATCGATTTTTTCGGTGGAAAAGGTGGAAAAAATACGCTACTACTTCAGAAGATATTTTTTTAAATCCTTTATTTTTTCGTTTTAGTTTTGAACATTATCATACAAAACCTTTGCCTTAGCTCATATGAAGGAGTCTTCCAATTGCTGATCTAAACAGCATTCCAATTGCTGATCTAAACAGCATGTTTCTTCAATAAATATTTTTTGGACAGTAGCAACAACAACAACTTATTTGGAGAAAGTCTAGTGAAAATTCCACCACGCTTCTTAAAAGGTAAAAGTAAAATACGTAGCTCGTGATTGGTGCTTTTAGTACAGTAACTAAAGGATTATTAAAGGGACTGGAAGACTTGGAAGTTGGAGGACGAGTGGAGACCATCTAATCTACTGCACTATTGAGAACCGCCAGTCCAGGAGACTTGAGGAGACTTGCTGTCTCTCAGGCTCCAGTGAAAGACTATCAGCTAAAACTGATGTGAAAAACTCTCAATGAGTAAATAATGATAATAATTATAAACTGCTCATGCGATGATCTGTACATAGTTACTTAGGGTGAACTGAAAGAGAAACTGAATCTTTATTATTAACAGCATAAAATAATGCTATTAGGACTAATCATATTACCGTAACAATTGATAATTCGCAACAAAATAGCAAGTGTAGGTTATCCTAATAGCACAAAAGAAATACAAGTATCGGTATAAATGGTTAGGAAAGGTGATCCACTTGAAAATGTGCAAGAGATAACAATTTGACCTGAGGAGACTGGAAACTGTGCAAGAAATTAACATGTGAAAAAGCAGACAAATGGCATAAGTACAAACCAAAATCTTTTCTTGAAAATAGGATGCATAAAATTGAGATAAAAACGAATCTCCCTATCTCGAACAGAATACCAGACTTAGTATTAATTAACACAAAGAAAAGAATTTGTAATATAGTAAATTTTGCATTACCAGCAGACCATAAAGTGAAAATAAAAGAAAGCGAAAAGAGAGATTAGAAACAAACAAACTGTGGAACGTGAAAATGACGGTGATACTAATTGTAGTTGGAGTCGTTGGAATGGTCTCCAAAAGCCTGGAAAAGAGCGAGAGGAAACTAGAGATTAGGGGATGAATCGAGCATTCAAACCACAGAACTGTTAAAATTAGCTAGAATACTTTAAAGAGTCCTGATAAACTTAAGAGACTTTTCACTCACTTTTAGTGAAAAACATTCAGTGCACAAAATAATATCTTCCATAGTTTGAAATTGTAGTGTAAGAGTTTACAAACTTTTTAAAACATGATTGTAAAAAGAATCATAGGGACTAGATGACTTGATAATGCCTTTTCGTTGAATGTGGCTGGGACGGTAGAAAAACAATCGATTAATTCAAAGTGATACATAACAGAGAAGAGGACTTTGTATAATTGGACGGCAGAGAACCCACACAAATGAATTTGATTCAGTGCATGGAAAGTGACATTCATAAACACACACACACACACAGAGAGAGAGAGAGAGAGAGAGAGAGAGAGAGAGAGAGAGAGAGAGAGAGAGAGAGTAATAAACTTCTATCTCTTGTAGTATACACAACTATATTTTCTAAACCTATGAACAATAAATGTTTTTAAAAGAAGGGTTCTCAGTTGAGCCAGAGAATAAAACAAGAGCTGTAATATTTTCCTACGCATTGGGTTTGTATTTCTATTCAGGCTGCAATAAAGTCAAAACCATAAACGACAACGTTTTCGCTCACCTCTTTTTTATCGGTCGCGTATTTATATTCCCAAAAATGAACTTCTGAAAGTTTTTGACGAATATGATTCACTTACAGCAACATATTTCGATTACTACCCGACTAAAGATTCCATAGAATCTTTAGACTTTATTTTTCACATTTCTTGATACCACAAGAAGTATCAGCTCCAAAGATCGTAACATAGTTCTATTTGATGCAGTGGAAACGCAAAACTATTATGCTTAATTTTCAAGATCTTCACGAAAATCAATATTCTTCGTGAGAAAAAAAACCATCTTGTCGTTCTACTTTGCTAGACTATACGATTAACTCGTTTCTTTTCCAGAAATTTGATGAAGTAAAAAGCAACATCAGTTCTTTCTAGTGCTAAGTATTAATTTTAAAGGCTATTCGACTTTGTTAAAAGTTGATACAGAACATTATTATCATTAAATAGCATAAAGTGATTCTATCACCCACCGCACACATATTCGAATATAAACTCTAAAAGATAAATGTTAAATATAATAAGGGAAACCCATGCTTGTTGGCTATGAATATTTGATCAACGCACTGACGTTGCCGATGTTTCAAGTTTTATTCGCAATTCTCCCAGAAAATGAAAAAAGAACAAATTATCAAAACCACAGTTAGAATTAAATTTCGGGATTGCTAGATATGGCCAGAACGTAGAAGAAAACATTTTAAGTGGTTGGATTGCGATTGAAACCACTAAAAATTTAAGATAAGGAAAAGTAGTGCTATGAGGAAACTAAAAGCAAAACAAAAAGACTCTCCCCATGAAAAAACAACAAAAAACAAAGCAGAAACGTCAAGAAACAAAATAAACAAGAACAAAAAAAAAAAAAAAAAAATTAAAACAAAGTAATTAGTAATACAAATAAAATGAATAGGTCTACAGTTCTCTCCAACTGAAGACCAGGTACGAACTTTATGATAAACGTCTTCTTTGATGTCATTGGCGTCTTTTGATAAGAGAGAGAGAGAGAGAGAGAGAGAGAGAGAGAGAGAGAGAGAGAGAGATGCACATGTTGTAAGGGAATTGTTTTAGGAATACTATGCTGCTATATCCGCAGAAATTCGAAGATCCCAATATCTGTGAGGAATTATAGGATGTATTGAAATCAAAAATTTGTTCTGTAGAACTTTCATTGTAACTTATAGTAGCAAAAGGACCTGTTGTTTACACCAGGCACTAGATGAAATGTTTAGTGGTCTTTTCGAGCCCATGCCTGATCAGGTAAGAGCTATTTTGCGAAGACAAAGAGAACTAACATCTTATAAGGCCGATGATGATAATATTTTGGTATATCAGAGTATAAACAATGTTGCAGGTGTTGTGGATAAACAATGCAAGGTTAAAGTGATGATCGACTTAAGACCTGACCATTGTCTCCAAATGTTAGTTCTGGTAAAACTGAGAATATATAAACCTTGACTCATTGGCAAATGCACTGGCATGAGAAACAAATAACACATAATTATTCTTCATTTATCTACTATGTGTTAACAATATCAGGGTCTTAGAGAGACAAGTTTTATATTTGTGTAAAACTTTTACCCCACCACTCGTGAAGACAGAGATGAAACGGTTAATTCCATAAAAAGCAAATTCAGCAAACTTACACAAAAGAGTACAAGACTAGGCACAACTGAGTGGGGGAGATGATCTTCTGAGAATTGAGCAAGAGATTACTGTTTCACCTGTGGAGATTTACTGTCATTCCAACTCCAGTGAAAGACCGCGAGTAAAAATGATGTGAAAAACTCACAGAGAGTGAAAATGAATAAAATATCCGACAAAACTATAAACTTAATCACGAATGCCATGGAAAACTGGAGGGTGGAATTGATTGCGGGAGGGGAAATCTTAGAAGTGATGAAAATCTAAAAAGGCATCTTCCAGGGAAACTCGCTCTATTTGTTATAGCAATGATGCCATTCAACCATGTATTTAGGCAATGTAATGGGGGTGGAGCAACAAATATTCCAAATCATGGGAAAAGTTTAATAACCTTATACATATGGATGACATAAAGGTATTTGTAAAAAATGAAAAAGAACTGGACGAAGACGAAGGAAAAAATAAGACGAAGACGAAGGAAAAAAAAGACGAAGGAAAAAAATAAGAAGTGTATCTCAGAAGAACGAGAAGACTTCTCAAAACCACCCTCTTCAGAAGAAATTTCATCAAAGGGATAAACATCCGAGCAGTTCCTCTTGTAAGATTCTCTAGACCATTCTTAAAATGGACAAAGGAGGAACTTAGACAAATAGAACCAAAGGCCAAAAAAACATGACTATGCAGAAAGTGTTACACCCGAGAGCTGATATAGATAGTGTCAAGAAAAGGAGAGAGAGGACAAACTCGGATTGCGTAGATACACCAATAAAAGGACTCAAAGACTATATTAAGAAGAGCAAAGAAAGATTAATTACAGCAGGTAATTAAAGCCGTGGCAACATAAGCCCAGATAGAAAAATAACAAAAACTAGGAAGTAAAAATCGGAAGAAAAACAACTGTATGGATTTTTCATGCAACAAACCGACAAGATTACACAAGAGAGAAACTGAAGATCTTCTAATAGCAGCACAAAGCCATAAAGACTAATTATATTAAATCGAAAATCGATAACAGGCAACTGAATAGCAAGTGTAGTAAAGAAAGAGATAAAACGATTAATCACATAGTTGGTCATTGTAGTAAACTAGCACAGAAAGAGAATAAGACTAGACACCATTGGGTCGGAAAGATGATCCACAGGGAATTGCGCAAAAGACTGACGAGTATCTTATTTTGTTAATGTATAAAGATTTCTATTTCATTTCCAACCTCTGTTTTGGTTATTTCTCTTTCAGTAAACCTTTGTTAGGTTACAACAACTACTAAATTAGGAAAACATTAGAACGCTTTGAGAAAAAGAAAACTTCAAGTACTTGCGAATATTAGAAGCAGACACGATTAAACAGAGATGGAAAAAGAAAGAAAGAAAGAAAGCAACAAAAAACAAGGAAAGAGTGGCTGAGAAGAACAAGAAAACTTATCTGTAGTAGAAATTTCATCAGGTGAACAAATAGTTTGCCAAACTTCATTGTAAGATAATCTGGACTGTTCTTAAAATAGACAATGGAGGAACTGAGACAAATACACCGAAGAACAAGGAAATTAATTACAATGCACCGGATATTACACCCGAGAGATGACATAGATAGATTATATGTGTCAAGATAAGGAAGAGGATGAGTATTCACGAGTAGTGAGGATTGCGTATGTACATCAATACAAGAACTTGAGAAATAAACTAAAAAAAGTAAAGAAAGGCTAATTGCAGCAGAAAGTAACAGCAATGGCAACGTAAGGCCAAAGAGAAAAGCAACAAAAGCTGGAAAACAGAAATTGGAAGAAAAGCTACTGTTTGGTTACTTCAAGTGACAAACTGTCGAGATTGCACACGAGGAGATATGGACATGGCTAAGAAAGTAAATTCTCAAGAGAGGCACTAAATCTCTGTTAATAGCAACACAAATTAATCTCATAAAGACCAATTATATGAAAGCAACAACTGATAATATGCACCAGAAGAGCAGGTATAGGTTATGTTAACAGAGATGAAAAAGTTAACCACATAATAAGTGAAAGCAACAAACTTGTGCAAAAGGTGTACAAAACTAGGAATGAGTGGGTAGGAAAGGTGATCCACTGGTAATTCTACAAGAGATTAAAAATTGACCATACTACCAAATAGTACATGCATAAAACAAAACCCGTCCTAGAAAATGAAACGCATAAAATGCTCAGGAATTTTTAGATAACAAGCGTTTTACGTAATTTCGCTCAGAAGACAAGATCTAGTGTTTATTAACAAGAAAAACAACTTATACTCTTGTTGATTTTGAGATACAAGAGAATCACGTAATTCCGCTCAGAAGACAAGTATAACAATATTGTTTGCTCTGGTTACCGCTACCAAACAATATGCTTAATATGCTTGCACATCACCAAATGTAGTACCATCGCTTAACCATGGGTTTTCATGGTCAAATCATGCGTCCGGTTGTGCCGTGGATTTTCAGGCACTAAATATAATACTATCGTTGGATCCGGAACTAAATGTAACAATATGGTACACACCGTCTGGGCACTTATCTTGGGCACAGTACCAAATATAGTACTATGGTTTAACCCGGCAACAAATATTACATTGTCGCTTGGTGCGGTAACAAATGTGATACTATGTTCTGGAGTTGGTTACCATTTGTAACGCTATCGCTTGGATACGGTACCAAATGTAACAATATCTTGGCTCGGCACCACTGTAACAATACCGTGGTCTCCGATACCCAACGTCGATACCAGCGCCAAACCATATACCGTTGTGCCCGACAACATTTGTGGAACCACTTGTAATAATAATGGTTGGCTTTTTCTGGTAACGGTGCCAAATGCGGTTCTATAGTTGTCACGGTACTTTTACTTTGATCTTATTCGCGTAACGGCACCAAATGTGTTGCCAGACAGTTTGTTTATCAATCTTCTTTGTACCCACGCTGTGTTTGAAAGATCCACAGATAAGGGATGATGCAATCCCTCCGGAATTTCTTCTGACAATCGGGGTGATCCGTTTGAACAAAGTTGCCTTGAACAAAGTGTTGACATCTCAAAAACAAGAAGAACTCTTCGTCAACAATCAACAAAAGTTTATTGTTCGATGTCTAGACTACATGCAGTAGAGAGAGAGAGAGAGAGAGAGAGAGAGAGAGAGAGAGAGAGAGAGAGAGAGAGAGAGAGATTCGCAAATTCGCAAATTTTCATATATCTAAATTCAGGATATCTGTAGGGTGATGTCATATAGTTAGGTTATTGCATCATCTCACACATCTCTAAATTGACTGTTTTCATTTACTCAATCAAACTTGTGACAAGACGTGAATCTATTTTGTTTCGATAGGGTCTTCCTCTGTTGGTCGTTGGGGTACTCGCTTGAACTTTCCAATTTGACTTACATTTCCTTTCAAAGATTTCAGCTAACTTAACAGCTAACTGAAAAACTTGTAGCCTAACCAAACCAGATAACAAAACAATTAACCACTACGGCAACTGGGTCATACAAGATCTAGTGTTAATTAACAAGAAAAAAGAAAAAAGAAAATTATCATCTAGTGGATTTTGAGATACAAGTGTATCCGGTCAGAAGACAAGATCTAGTGTTAATTGCCAAAAAAAAAAGAACTTGTCATGCAGTGGACTTCGCCGTTCTGGTTGAACACAGAGCGAAAAGAAAATAAAACGTTGAAATAGACAAATACTTTGACTTTCCAGAGAACAAAAATAAATGAATAAATAAATAAATAAATAAAAAAAAAACAACCAACAAGGGAATATGAGGGTGACGATGGAACCAATTGTAATTGGTGCACTCTGAACAGTCCTCAAAGGATTGGTAATGGAATTGGTAATCAGAAGAAGAATTGAAACCATCTAAACAAGAAAATTTTAAAGATTGGCTTGAAGGCTGAGATGAGTTGTAGAGACCTTAGGTGACTTGTTGTCACTCAGACTCCAGTGAAAGACAATCAGCCAACGCTGGAGTAAAATACTCGTAAGATGTAAATTAATAATAATAGCAATAATAATAACAACGCTAATTATGTGTTGCTTGATTGTTAAGAGAAATTCATTTTAAAACTCTGTTAGCACTTAACACATTTAGATTGTTCGTTTACTAAGGCGAGAGCAAAATCTACTCTCTGCGTAAATTATCTAAAAAAATATTTTAGCATTCAAATTGTTTGATATAAAGTCGGAAACCCCCAGTAAAATTATCTTTTGCAATCATTGTTAACATTTATTTCTGAATTAAAAGAAAGCTAAAAGATCAAAACAAAAATGTCAGAGGCGAGGAAAAAGAGAACCAAACTTGAAAAGAAAGATAACTCTATTCATGAAGAGAAAAAAAAATGTAGTCAGGAGAATTAAGATACAATTTTCACGTGTTTAATCAACTATAAAAAGTTTATATTCAAAGGAAAGATTTATATATACATAAGAAGCAAGCAATGAATTTACTATGAGTAACTTTAATAATTCCGGTAAAAAATGACATGATCATTTATATATGGATCGGTATTATTTCCTTGGATTAAAGTGTAGCATCTATACACGTAAAAATCACACATTTTTTTTAGAATTTTAAGAGATAGCTTATGCAAATGAAAATATATTTTTATTTCAAAGAGTATAAAAAGGTGCTCGTAGTGTAACGGTTATCACCGTTGGAAGTGGACTCGGCTACTCGAGTTCAAATTCTAGATGAGGCTATTTGTATTTAAATTAACGCTAATACTACTGGGAAAGGTATGAATCCATCAATTCACCCGCCAGTTATGGGTAAATAGTCGGGTGGATTGAGCCCTTTAACATTGGTATTGTAACCGGGTTAGAAGAAAAACAGTGAATTCAAACTAATTGTAGACCTGGATAGGGATGGACTCCATCAGCCTGTTCTTGTCTTGGTACGCTGCATGAGTAGCCCCTCCCCCACTACAAAAAAAAAAACCAGTTTACGGGGCACATGAAGCAGATAATAAAGGAAAAATAGATATGTTTAATACCTTAAATCAAGCATTTTTTTTTTTTTGCTTTACACTGCTGGTAAAATGAGACTCTATCTTTCCATGCGAACATTACAGTCGAGGAAGGCTGCAGAATATATTTACCAAAACCCTGTTTTCACAATTTCAAAGAAGAAGAAGAAGAAGAAGAAGAAGAAGAAGAAGAAGAAGAAGAAGAAGAAGAAGAAGAAGAAGAAGAAGAAAACATTCAATTGACTGAAAAAATTCAGAACGTATTGTGGGGTTTACAGAGAATGGAATCAGACAACCGAATTTATGTTCATTTAAAACTCATTCATGAAACATTCTTTGAAAGAGAAATACTTTTTGCATTGAAGAGAACAAATTTTGGTTTCTCGATCAAATGAGCACAATAATTTTACAGCTAAATGAATAACTGTTGCGTTACAATATGCAGCGTTCATTAAATGTTATAAAACCCGCTTATAACAGATGTTGGCAATATTGTTCATTATATCATAACACGAGTCCATTTCACGGTTTTACAAATATTGCACATTTTATGATCATTACAAGATGAATCTAATTAAAAAAACTTCAATAAAAAATGACACCCTGCGTGTTGCAACACGACAGCATTTTGTTTAATAATGAATTGATTATCATGCAAATAAAACCATCTATACATCTCTCCAAAAGAAAATCTCTCTCTCTCTTTTTCTCTCTTTCACACACACACACACACACACACACACACACACACACACACACACATATATATATATCAGTTATCATTACAAGTTTAAAGAGTCCAGGCTGTCCTACTATTTACCTAGAGTTGGAGGAGAATAGTTAGACGCATATCTTCCCTAAGGGTATTACCGCTATGTGAAACCTAATAGCCTCATCCAGGATTTGAACTCAGGTTACTGTGTTCATTTCTTATAACAATAACTGTTTCCCCGCAAGCGTCTGAATGTAAGCTTTTACTGACAAACGATTTTCTTGTTCCAAGCCTTTGTTAATATAACAGAATACTTTGAGGAGATGTTGTTATGGGAAAATCAAACCTCAAA
>CAUZXS010000437.1:25000-32500 GCA_963585895.1 Sepioteuthis lessoniana
TGAGTCAACGCTGAAAGACGCAGTGTAGTAAATAAAACAGATATCTACTGATAGTGACGTCAGCAAGTTAAGTTTAATCATATGACAGGCCTTGGTAATATATATCGCAGAGGCCACGGCTTGACTCATTAGACCCATATTGCAC
Source organism: Sepioteuthis lessoniana (assembly GCA_963585895.1). Lineage (NCBI taxonomy): Eukaryota > Metazoa > Mollusca > Cephalopoda > Myopsida > Loliginidae > Sepioteuthis > Sepioteuthis lessoniana. Next base: position 25,146 of record CAUZXS010000437.1, read on the forward strand.
TTAGTGGGTCAATGACCAGCAGTGTTCGAGTCTCGGCTCGTTCCTGACCTTCCCCTCCTCTTTTATCCCCACTTTAATTGGCCTTCGGGCTTTTGACCTAGTGTCAAGTCCTGTCTGGTGGGAGGTAGCGACAAATATATTCAATGAAATGACTGAGTTCATAGATAGATACAAGATGAGTATATTGCATTGAGGGAATTCATTATTCTTCTGAAAAACTTTGTATTAGAATAAAGAAAAAAGGAAGAAACAAAGATATATCTTAATGGAAAATCAAATTGAACAGTCAAATTTCGAAATTTGTTTAAGACAAGATTATCTGATCACACATGTTAATATAATAAGCTTAGATGATAATAATGTTTATATAATAATCTTAGATGTGCGTAGATACTTTTAATTATCCATTTCATATCCTTTTGCTTTTTCTTTGTCGATAGTCACGACTGAAAGTAAAAAAAAAATTTTACTTTTCTGCTTCACACGACTAAAGATTTCAAACGGCAATACCAGCTTAGCATTTAACTGATTTAATCATTTATAAAATAGAACAAACAAGTGGAAGAGATCAACATATGAAAACGAGATTTGCATCTAATTACGCGATTTCAAGTTAAACGTGAAATACAGACGTATAGCTTTTCAGACTAAATATGAGAAATATTTTTTGTTGATGTAGACACGTTTACACATACACACATACACATATAGATGTATATAAAGAAAAATGGAAAAACAAGGTAATTCAAAGAGAAGACTTCCATAGTTGTGTATATATATATGTATATATATATATACGAAAATTCACGATCGGTAAGATTTATATGTAGAAACAGATTATATTTTTCTTTATATTTATTTCTATTGTTTCCTTCAGTAAAACGTGATTTAAGGAAAATTACTTTGTATGCCATATCACGTTGAGGATGTACTTGATACTCTGGGTTAGATAACATGGAAGAAAAGCTGTGGTCGACATGCGTGTGTATGAACTTAAAAAAGCATTAAATCCGAGACACAGACTAACAATAGACAAAGGTAAAATCGAAGAAGAAGACACACACACACACACACACACACACACACATATATAGAGAGAGAGATGGGTGATGGGAGAGATAGAGAGAGGTGCAAAAAAAACAACAAACTAAAAACAAACAAACAACAACAACAAAAAAAACGTTGAAGTCAAACTTACAATTTTTTAAGCAAAATACGTTGGAAGATTGTGGAGATACTGATTTTTAAAAAATTAATCGAAAATATTAATTTTAGAAATTATTAAAAATAAAACAATTTGGAAGTTGAAAAATACATTTTAAAAATCAGTGGAAACTAAGACCGATGATATATAATCTAATTTTTCTGAATTTTTAACCTGAATAAGGTGCATGAAAAATTTTTGGTTTTTACCGCTCTTTACTGAATTCTTAAGCCACGGATTGTTCTCTGAAGAACAGAAAGGATGCCGCAAAGGATCCAGAAGCACAGCAGAGTTATTTTACATAGACCAGCACATTCTAAACGAGAGCAAGACCAGACAGAAAAATATATCTATAGCCTGGATTTACAACAAAAATGCAGATGATATGATCCAACAAAGCTCGATAATAAACTGCCTCAAAATGTACAAAATATCAGATGAAATCATAAACTTTATCGAGAAAATCATGAAAACCTGGAGAGTTGAACTGATAGCAGGAGGAAGAAGCTTAGATGAAGCTATGATCCAAAGAGGCATTTTTCAAGGAGATGCACTATCACCGTTACTATTAATAATTGCCATGATGCCACTTAACAACATACACAGAAAATGCACAGTCGGATACAAACTTAGTAGATCATGAGAAAAGATCAATCACCTAATGAACAGGGATGACATCAAACTATTTGCAAAAAATGAAAAAGAGCTGGAAACTCTCATATACGCAGTTAGAAAATACAATCAGGACATAGGAATAGAATTTGGCATAGAAAAATGTGCCATGATTGTAATGAAAAGTGGCAAACGACATATAACTGAGAGAATGGAACTACCAAATCAAGACAAGATTAGAACGCTCGGAGAAAACGAAACCTACATATGCTTGGGAATCTTGGAGGCTGACACCATAAAACAAGTGGAGATGAAAGAAAAAATTAAGAAAGAATATTTCAGGTGAACTAGAAAACTACTCGAGACAATACTATCTTGTATACCTTATCAAAAGAATAAATACCTGTGCTGTACCCTTCGTTAGATATTCGGGACCCTTTTTGAAGTGGACCAGAGAAGAACTTAAGCAAATGGGCCAAATAACAAGAAAAGTAATGACCATGCATAAGGTATTGCATCTCAGAAACGACGTTGACAGACTATATGTATCAAGAAAAGAAGGAGGAAGAGGACTTACCAGCAGTGAAGACAGCGTTGACGCATCGATACAACGACTCTAGGACTACATAGAAAAACACGAACGAGGACTGATTACAGACATGAGAAACACGACAGACAACACGATGGACAACAGAATGACAATAAATAGGAAACAAAAATGGAAAGAAAAGCATTTCTATGGGCGTTTTAAATGACTAATAAACAACATCTCACACGAGGTAACCAGGACGTGGCTAAGAAAAGGAAACTTTAAGAGAGAAACAGAATCTCTCTGAATAGCAGCACAAAACAACGCCATAAGAACCAATCATATCAAAGCGAGAATAGATAAGACGCAACAAAATAGCAAATGTAGGCTACGTGGTGATAGGGACGAAACCATCAATCACATAATAAGCGAATGCAGCAAATTAGCACAGAAGGAGTATAAGACTAGATACGACTGGGTGGGCAAGGTGATCTACTGGGAAATGTGCGAGAAATTTAAATTTGAACACATGAATAAATGGTATATGCATAACCCAGAATTACACACATAAACTCCTATGGGACTTTGACATACAAACGGATTACCTCATCTCGGCCAGCAACAAAAAAAAAAAAGAGAATTTGCAAAATTGTGGACTTTGCTGTCCTTGCTGACCATAGAATAAAAGTGAAGGAATGTGAAAAGAACGATAAGTACTTCGACCTTGCAAGGGAATTGAAAAAACTATGGAACATGAAGGTGACAATTATACCAATCGTGATTGGTGCTTTTGGTACTGTAACAAAAGGATTATTAAAGGGCCTGGAGGACTTGGAGGTTGGAGAACGAGTTGAGACCATCCAAACTACAGCATTATTAAGAACGGCCCGAATACTGAGACGGGAGACTTGAGGAGACTTGCTATCACTCAAACTCCAGTGAAAAACCACCAGCTAAAACTGATGTGAAAAACTCTTAACAATAACAAGAGACCGACGAGAAAGTGGTAAGCAAAGTTAAAGCTTTATTTTCTCATTGTAACTTCTTAAAAAACTGGAAAAAAGTTTATAATCCTCTTAAAAGGAACAAGAAACCCTGAACAATTACACGAATCTTTCCAGAGAGCTAAAAATGTTGTGGGACATGAAGCTGATGGTGATACCAGTCGTAATTAGGGCACTTGTAACTGTTTGGGGTAAAAGGGCATGAGAAGAGGATTCATTTCGGTTTCTTTGTTTTATGGCATATCAACCCTCGTGGGTTATTTAATGCCAAAGATATCCTTGCAAAAGAACAGTAGTGGCACTATTTAACCCCCATAGCTGGGGGCATAAAGGGGACTCATACATTTCCCAAGGGTATTAATCCGAAAGTGAATGCAAGAGTCTGGAGTTCGAACTTGCTTACTTCGAGGGCGAGGTTCAGCATTTTAGTCATTACGCTATTCCCATGAGAGGAAGAATCAAGTTGATCCAGACTTTTATGATCAGCTAGGATACTTGGAAGAAACCTCATGATATGCATAGACTGCGAAAAACCACCATTTGGAGTTGGTGTTAAAAATTCACAAGGAATAAAATAATAATAGTCATAATAATAGAGAAGAACTTAGACGGACCAGAGGACAAGATAGTTGATGACGACGCACAAAGCCTTACATCGGAGAGATGACATAGACTATATTTATCAAGAAAAAGACGAAAGAAAAACTAATTACAGCGGCCAGTAACAACACTGACAACATAAGAACAAACAGAAAAACTATAACTAGGAAACAGAAACAGGAAGAAAAACAACCGTATGATTATTTGAAGCGAAATCTCACACGAGAAAACATGGACATGGTTACGAAAGAGAAACCCTAAGAGATAAACTGTATCTCTTTTAATAGCAACAGAAAACAACGTCAATTACATTAAATTCAAAATCGATAATACTCAAGTGAATAACTAGTGTTGATTAGGTGGGTATAAAGACGAAACTATCAAGCATATAATAAGAGAATGTAGTAAACAAGCACAAAAGGATTATAAGACTTGACACGCCTAGATGGGGAGGGTGATCCACTGGGACTTCTGCAAGAAACAGAAATTTGAACATACTACCAAATAGTATAAACACAAACCAGAATCCCCCCTAGGGAATGAGACGCAGACATTTTCTGAGATTTTCAGATACAGATCATCTTACCTGGTGTAACGTAATCGAACGGCTCATAGGAAATTGAATGAATAGATAAATGAATAAATAAAGCAAACAGCAGTCGCTGAATAAATGACTAAGAAAAACTGGAGGTTCGAAATCTCGTGCGCATGCGCGAGTGGAAGTTGATGTTTCTGTTCCTGACACGACAAGCGGAAGTTAGGGGACAATTTGGGTTCTTTTGGCAGTTGATGGCAGGACGCAATATGGTGAAGACGTCAGTAGAACACCAGCCACGAAGATATAAGGGACGAAAGTTTACGAACCCTAATTTGGTGGGGAGGTGTTCCAAAGGCGGCGTTAGACTACGCAACCCAGCAGGCAATCATATTAGAACCAGGAAGGTTTCAAGGTCTGTGTCAGCTCATTTTTTTTCACTAGGTTATGTTGTTTATTTTTGTCTAGTTGACGGTCGTCTCATATTTCCATACTTCTTTTCTTATTCCCGGCGACTACTTGATACCTAGTAGTAAATAAACCTTGGTGTATGTTTAAGAGTTTCGCGTTCGTCAACTTGTTGCCACGGTGAGGTCACAACGAGGGTCTAAAGTCTCTTTAGTACAGGTATAGTACACCAATTGACAAGACCCAGGGAAAAAAGAGAGAATTTGCCGCTTGTGGACATTGCCGTCTCAGTAGACCAGAGTGAAAATCAAAGAAAACGAAAGATTACTTGGACCTTGCCAGAACTAAGAAAGTTGTGGAACATGAAGGTGACAGAGATAACAATTGTAATTGGCGCGCTTAGAATGATCCCCAAAAGCTTGGAAAAGAGTCTGGATGAGTTCGAAAATAGAGGTCAAATCGAGACTATTCAAACTACATCATTTTTGAGAATATTGAAAAGAGTTGTGGAGACTTGAGGAGATTTACTGTCGCTTTGACTCCATTGAAAGACCATCAGCTGGTGGGAAAAAACTCTCAACGAGTAAAATATTAATAATAAATTCTATTCAGTTCTACTTTTCGTTTCAGATGTTATTATGTCGAATGTAAATATTGGTGTTCTGGTAGTTTTCAGAAACCAATTTAACGTGAACCTCAAAATCATTGAAACAGTTCCCAGAGTTCGACCAGAGAAATGAAATGAAACAATATCTAACTGTTCTACTGAAAACGTATTTAAGCGTTTAAAGAGTGATGACTTGTCCTTTGAAATAAAACCAAGAGTCGGGTGACAATCAGTTGTTGATTATAATACTTTAAAACACAAGATATATTTGAACCCAACTACAAATCCTTAGAACTTAAAAAAAAAACAAGAATCATCGAAATATATCATATGTAGAGTTAAGCACACACGCACACACAGTTAAACATACACACACACATTCACAGACAAACACACACACACACACACACACACACACCTCCCCGCCCTTTGCTGGGCTGTTTGGTATTCGTACCGGATGGCAGATTCGAGGCTGAAAGGCCTTCAAGTGGGCGAGCTGCAACATTGACACCTTTGTCCCCTATGTATAGCACTAGACCTTGCTGTCTAGTTCAAGCTATAATCCGGCATCCGTGCCCGGACCCAAATTTGGGTTCGTGAAACTGCTTGGCTCATTAGACCCACATTGCACTTAGTGGGTCAATGAGCATCATAGACCAGCAGGGTTCGACCCTCTGCTCGTGCCCGACACAGAGGAGCTTCCCCGTGAAGTTTCAGTTGATTAAAAGAAATTAAGATGAGTTGTTTGTTTTAATTTCTTGGGTCAGTCAAAAGTTTGCAATATTTAAATATCTTGAGGCACAATTCGGCAGTTCCGGATGGCGAGGTTGTGAAGGTGATGAACCATACTGAACAGTGAGATGCTGAGATCGCCTGATACTCATCTAGTGCTACTCGCCGAAATGGTCTCTATGATTTGAACCCTCTGGTTACTGTACAACAAATATTTTTGGTTGCTTCTGCGGTATTATCGTCCAATTCGAGCTCGTAAAGCATAAGTTCGCTAAGTGTCACGTTCATTTGTGTGACTTTCAAATCACACACGGAGTGAAGGAATGCACAACGTGTTAGCGCATCAACTACCAAGATACTAACAACCACATCAGGTACCCCTCCATGGTTTGAACTGCTTCAGTTACGTGATATACGAGCTGCAAACTAGCACTCAATCGATTTACCATCGTAGCTTACAAAGATTTTTGCTATGTGTCTTTATCACAAAATATGTAAAACTCTCATAAAAATACCATTTTAACATATGAATGGATTCACTACAGCCTGGGTATAAAAAAAGCAACTATTTTCTAGTTATTGCTTGCGTAAAGTATCCTTAAATAATGTTAAGAAAGAAAAGCGAGATATTTGTTTAGACTAATCGAGTTCTTGTGCGTTTTGCAATAATGGAAATTTCTAGTAATTTCTTTGCTAGAACAACGACAACAACAACTAAAAGATAACACTGAAAATAATCAAACAATTTATCGAGTTACTTCACAATTATCATCATAATGTGACTGTTCTTCATCTCTAACCTTTCGATTAGTTTTTCTTTCATCTTAATTTCAATTGCTTTTCATCACAACTACTCTGACCGGTCATTAGTAAACAAATATTATCTGAAATTTTTATTTATTGAAGCCCTGTCAGTCATTATTAAATTTCGATAACTATTTTTCTTTCATCTTTACTTTAGTTGCTTTTTATTACAACAATCCAGGCCATCACTTTATAGCCACCTGTACATAACGGAGAGGAAATAATAATCTTTTGTTGAGTCACAAATACGGGAGCGTTTTGTTTCGAGAAGCCATGAATTCTACCAAATGATTTACCAGAATTTCTGTGGTCGGTAAGTC